>JAJONR010004273.1:0-49473 GCA_029582245.1 Solanum etuberosum
CTTTAATTTGATAGGTTATGGGCCACATAACTCTTTATATTCTAAGAAATATGGTCGTTTGAAATTGACCCAAGTAGAATCTTACATCAAAAGTTAATCGATAAGGAAACTTCAAGAACACTTATCAAGAACTCATCAAGAAATTAAATTACTCAATATTTATGGATAGATTCACAAAAGAAACTCATGATTGACGTGTGGGTGAACAAACTCAATACTATGGAAGTTTACATACCTCAAAGAACTAGGTTTTGGCGAAATCTTGAATTTCTTGAACGAATGCTTGAAACTTTGAAGTTTTTCTCCTCTTGAATCTTCTCTCTAAAACCCTAAATGCTTTTGTGGATGAATGAAACTGATTCTAATCAGTGTAGACCCTTAATTGGGTGTTATTCGCGTTTAGAATAAGTGGGGTAAGGAAAAGACTAAAATATCCCTCATATTTTCGGGTAACTTTCCTTAAATGGATAGCCTGACTTCAAAAGGGCATATTTCGCTTTCTCTTTTACTGATTTGAAAGAAGATGTAGGGCATGAGGATGAACTAGCCCAACACTATGATAGCCTTACATACCTGGAAGAACAAGATTCTTGAAGAATCTTGAAGAAGAACTTGATTAGAATCCTTGAAACCTTAGCTTGAAGGTAAACGATCAAGAAAACCTTTCTTGAAATTCTTGAATTAGTTTCTTGAAATCACTATGGCCAAGAATTATGATTTTTATTAGTGATTCATAATTGTATGGAGGAATTTGAGTTGAAAAGAACGGAATTCTTGGAGAAAGACTTATCTTGAAGAAGAATCTTGAAAAAGATATCTTGAATGGAGTTTTCTACTTTGATTTTTCCTTAGGGTTTTGCCCTAGGGTCTGAGAGAGAAGAGAATGGTGGATTAAAAGATGAAAATATCATTGGTTTGAGCCTTTTATTAGTCAAGAAATTCATTTAGGGTTCTCTTGGAGGTAAAAAGACAAAAACGACCCTTTATAATGTTTTTCCGTTGGCTAATTCGTAACAACACTGTATCCAATTACTAAAATAGTCATAACTTTTTACTCAAAAATTGGATTGACGCGAAATTTCTGGCGTTGGAAATTAGATTCAAATACCTTTAATTTGATAGGTTATGGGCCACATAACTCTTTATATTCTAAGAAATATGGTCGTTTGAAATTGACCCAAGTAGAATCTTACATCAAAAGTTAATCGATAAGGAAACTTCAAGAACACTTATCAAGAACTCATCAAGAAATTAAATTACTCAATATTTATGGATAGATTCACAAACGAAACTCATGATTGACGTGTGGGTGAACAAACTCAATACTATGGAAGTTTACATACCTCAAAGAACTAGGTTTTGGCGAAATCTTGAATTTCTTGAACGAATGCTTGAAACTTTGAAGTTTTTCTCCTCTTGAATCTTCTCTCTAAAACCCTAAATGCTTTTGTGGATGAATGAAACTGATTCTAATCAGTGTAGACCCTTAATTGGGTGTAATTCGCATTTAGAATAAGTGGGGTAAGGAAAAGACTAAAATATCCCTCATATTTTCAGGTAACTTTCCTTAAATGGATAGCCTGATTTCAAAAGGGCATATCTCGCTCATACGAGCTCGAAAATTAGCAAAATTGGTGGCGTTAGAAAGAGGACTCAGAGATCTTTCATTCGATATCTTGTGGATCTCCTAACTCATGATGTACTGAAAGTTATGGTCGTTTGAAGTTGACCCAAAACTCAAAAGAACTAAGGAATGACTTGAATGAATTCTCTTTAATTCTTTTAGGAACTCAAGGTGCTATATCTAGTGACCTGACCTTAATGCTTAAAAAAAATTTAAATTCCTTGGTAAAATTCTACTCACAACGTAGAATGGTTCGAGTCTTAGTTTAAAAATTTTCTGGGGTGTTACAATATCTCCCCCTTGGGATCATTCGTCCTCGAATGACGGCTGGACTGGGTGGGACGAGGTTACTCTTATCATCTCTACCATACCAACTAGAATTTTCCCACATTACTATTCGGAACCAACTAAGGGCTCTCATTTAGCTATTTCTCATAGTAAAACCTCATTCCCTTTTTCCTCCTCATTTATAACCTTAGACGGAATTATCATACCATCATTATCACGATATGATCATTACTCTTTTGAAATCATTACTATATTATTCTCAACATTTGTCTAGATTCCAATCTTATCATTTCCTCATTAGGTCTAAAGCTGACACTTGAAGGCTATGGACCTATTCCAACATCTCTAACTGGTCTACATCCTCTTTTACTCTAACACGGGAGAATCTTATCTCATGACTACCGAACTCTCCATAAGTAGGTACTAAGACTTCTTTCTAAGGTGTTTCTATTAACCTCTTCTGATAACATACCCTCTCGGTACACCTCGTAATGCTCTTTTAACTCTTGTGACTTAGCCACACTTCACTGCCCTTATCAAGAGATTTAGGGTATCTCACTTGTACCACTCATATTTATTGCAGCTAATCACCTCAATTTCTCACCTACTCTATGTCAGGTCTTCTAGTTCAAATCTCAAGACAACATCATCACCCTCATGTTGCCATCCTTTTGATCAAGACACTTATCTCAAATTCAAGCTTAATGTTTATTACTAAACCCGAATATCAATATGATTGCTCGCTTACTATACTAACTTACAACTACTAGATGTAAATTTAGAAACACTTGTCCACTAGAACCTTCTGAAAAGTAGTCAATTCTTACCTCTTAGTCTCCATACTCACAAATTACCATCATATTCGACTTCGCAACTTAAGTACTACTTACTCAATTACTGCGCATTATCTCTCAAATAGTTCTATCATCCTTTAAATACCATGGGGTTTACCCCTTCAAAATTCATATGCCTAGCTTGGGTCTACCACCTCATGAATACTCTGCTCGATTATTCAACATATATATTTAGTCTCCTCTAACATGATGGCACATCGACATCAACTCTATTTTGGTTAAAATATACTCTATCTCATCATGACTAGTAACTATTCCTCTTCCTTTTATCAAGAACTCTCTACAATATTAATATTTCTTATTCCACTCATAAAAGAACTCATCACTTATAACTGACTGGGTGCATGATTGCAATAACATAATCTGCCCCATCACTATCTCCTTTCCTTTGATTACTGAACCTCTGCATACTTTCCTCTAACTCTGGGCCCTTTCACTGCTGCTGCTCATAATTTCGTAATGCATACTATCTTTTAGGGCAAAAATACTACCCAAGCTCTAAAATACCATCCTCTTAAAGGTCTCAGCTGAATAAGGTTTAGGGAAGAGTGTACAACTCGCTTTTAGCTCAAACGCACGATTCATATGAACATGAGTGCATTCCTCTAAAACTCAACACTTAACTCACTCATGGGCTTCTCTCAAGCCCCTCTGGAGTCTCATGACTTCCTCAAGACTCTTGCTAAGAGCAACTCATCGATAAAAGACTGACTTTTCTTTTCAACAACCTCTAGTATGACGGGTAGTCGAATGAATCTGAGAAACGCTCGAGTATGAATAAATCTCTATGACATAACTCTATTGCACGATTAAGAGTATGAAATAAGTGAGATAGTTCCTAAATGTTGTAGCCTCCTAATTATAGATGTGACGCGCTTCACACAGATAACTATCACTCTACAGACATGGCTTCATAGACACCCTAGGACTCTTGAACTCTGTGCTCTGATATCAAGTTTGTCACGACCCGAGCTTACACCCTGGACGTGGCCGGGACTCCAGAACCATTTCTGGCCCCCAAGCAAACCCTCATCCTGGCTGACTACACACGGAAGACTAACTCAAGCATACAAAAGCTTAAAAACTGAATTAAATTTCATTGAACTCAAATACTCAACCTTTTTAAAAGTTTGTACAACACTCAAAATTAAAGTAAATACAGAAACTTCCCAACTCTGTCTATCTATGAAGCCTCTAATATTACAGAAGTATATCGGGGCAAGACCCACAACATCTCAAAACTACTAACTGTAAGATAAAGGTTAAGTCCTCCAGAATATAAGAAGGCTCACCAAAGCTGACTGGAATATCACATGACCTCAACGAAACGCCTGTTGATGATCCTGAATACATGTGTCTGCATCATGAAATGATGCAGGCCAAATGGCTCAGTACGCGGAATGTATGAGCATGTAAGGGGAATTCTAAAGCATAAACATAGGCTTGAACTTGATAAAAAGGAAACATACTTACCTCTTTTGAACTCACTCAACTAAAATCAACTCAAGAATAAGATACTCAACTTAAAGATACTCAACTCAACTCAAAGGTACTCCACTCAAGATACTCAACTCAAGAAACTTAAGGATAAAGCAACAAAAAAAGATGCAATATATGGAAAACTTTTAAAACAGTAGATAGAAACTCAATGTATTGAAGAATACAATAATAACTCAGTTTGTATATAAAAATACAATATAACTCTGTGGGAGATTCTCTAACTGATAACCATCACTATGGGCTATATGATGATACAACGTCTCGCCCACGCTGTCAGAACTGTCCTATACCTTGCCGGGGTATAGAACCTACTACTAAGTGGATCCACTAGTCTATGCTAAAAGGCATTAAGGAATCATTTAAAAAGTATGACCCTTTATACCCACGTTGGCTACATGGTTTATGGAGAATTGAATTATCTGAACTCATCCCCATATAGGTGCTCAATACTACTCACAAAATGTAACTGGCTCATATATTTAAAAACATAACTCTTTCGGTGGTTTGAGTTTATTACTCAAAAATCTTTCTCTTAAAAGAGATGGTACTAAATTTTCTCATGAAAACTCCTTTGGAAATCGGTGTTTCCTCTTATCTTAAATGTGAAAACATTTACTCTTGGGAATACTTAGTTCCCATATATCATTTTAAAGAAAATGAACTCAGCTCTACTCTTCCTCAAACTCATATGCACTAGTCTTAAAACAAATTTTAAAACAATTTGTTAAAAGACTTCTAAAAATAGGGTTCATGCCGAATTATGGATGTGAACGACTCAATTCAAGGTTTTCAATAATCATGCATAAAACTCAATACTTGGAACTCAGCAACTCCAGAACTCAAGGAGTCAATGATACTACTCATCTGAAGAATGCTCGACTCGGAGGATTCATGCGCATGAACTACTCAGCTCAAGGACTCAATGATACCTCTCATATCAAGATTGCTCGACTCATAGGGTTAATGCGGAATTATGGGCATGAACTACTCAACTCAAGGACCTTCATGGGTAACATGTAGTAGCCCCATGATTAGGAATATAATCTCAAAATGATTAGGAACTCAATACTCAAGACTTAGGGGTGTGGGAAAACAAACCCAACACTATGGAAGCTTACATCCCTCAAAGAACTAAGTTCTTGGCGAAATCTTGAATTTCTTGAACGAACGCTTGAAACTTTAAACTTTTTCTCCTCTTGAATCTTCTCTCTAAAACCCTAAATTCTTTTGGGGATGAATGAAACTGATTCTAATCAGTTTAGATCCTTAATTGGGTGTAATTTGCGTTTAGAATAAGTGGGTTAAGAAAAAGACTAAAATACCCCTCCTATTTTTGGGTAACTTTCCTTAAATGGATAGCCTGACTTCAAAAGGGAATATCTCCCTCACACGAACTTGAAAATTAGAAAACTTGGTGGCGTTGGAAAGAAGACTCAGAGATCTTTCATTTTATCTTGTGGGTCTCCTAACTCATCCTGTACTGAAAGGTATGGTCATTTGAAGTTGACCCAAAACTTAAAAGAACTAAGGAATGACTTGAATGAATTCTCTTTATTTCTTTTTGGAACTCAAGGTGCTATATCTAGTGACCTGACCTTAATTCTTAAAAAAAATTAAATTCCTTGGTAAAATTCTACTCATAACGAAGAATGGTTCGAGTCTTAGTTCAAAAATTTTCTGAGGTATTACAATTGGTAACTTAATTGTGCTTTTCCAAGTATGATGATATGAATATGAATAGGACTATTCCGTTTGGATTTTTACTTAGCACCGAGAGGATATTGAGATAGAGGCTCTCGTGTTAGTAGATGTCGGGTCTCTAGTAGAAATCTCCTTGTCCCTAACTACGTGCCCCTGTATGATTTGTCTTAGAAAGATATAGCTAGTGGATCCACCTAAGCTAGAAGCTTATGGTCCTTAGTTTGGAGAGTATGACATTTCTTTTTGGTGTGGGAGCAAGACACCGTATTCCCGCTCGTGGTTCCATTTCTTTGGATTGGTGAATCCTCATACTTCAAGAGCAAGACCATGTAGAATTTATTCCGTTATTCGCCTTTATTTTGAGACTTTATATGTGGTATATGGGTTATGTCCCAACCACTCTATTGATGTTTAGAATGGCTTGTCAAGACATAGTATGATTTCATCACTTATGTTCTAACTTTCCTTCCAAGATATGAGACTACTTTACTTATTAGTTTGTTTATCCATTCTTTTGTTTTGTATGTATGTAAGGTGGCTTGTGTAGGGCCTCTTAGGGTATTATACGTCATGTCACATCTATGGTGTACTTTGGGTCATGATAATTATTTTATGAATTATAGTTAGGTATGCTAGAGTTGTTGTTTCCTACATAGACAGATGTTGTTGATTCACCCAATTCAATTCCTGAATATGAAGAAGCTGTCATTTTCTAACTTTCATCAACAATGATCATTAAGTAGGCTTGATGCAAGGATGGTAGAGCTATCATCATCAGTATTTGACTCCTTTGTTGGATATAAGACTCATTCAAGCCAATTAGAATAGCAAATAAATGCATATACTGCAGATGACTAGCATAGAGCTTCGACTTATCACAACCACATGATGGTGGAGGAACAAGTGCATCAAGCTCATCCTAAAGTACACGTAATCTCGTAAGATAAGAAGATGAAGTACATTGAGTAATTGTAACAATTTCTCTATGTAATTGATAAACTCTTGATCCATCAACTTTGTTGAAACTCTCCTTCAAATAAGCCCAAACAGTTGTTGCATCTATAGCATACACAATCCCACTCATGAGCTTCTTCGACACATAATTGAAAATCCAGGATAGAACAAAAGCATTTCACTTCTCCCGTTGCTCTTCTAGATCGCTTCAATAATCACTCTTCTTCTAGGTTCTATAAATAAAACCTATCTTACTCTTAGCTCGGACAGTGAGAAGCATCGATCTACTCTAGATTGCATAGTTCTCCACTCATCTGAGCTGAATGTTCGTCAGCAGTGATCCTGGGGTATTCGATTGATAAAGATATAGGGGATGGCTTCGTTATTTCTCAATAGACTAAATTATGTCTTTGTTCATCATGATTCTTTGAGAAATTCAGAAACATCTGAATGATTATCAAATAGAGATGTTGAGGAAGAGAGGATCAAAATAATCTTGAATCAATCTTCGATTTGTAGCTCTGATACCACGATAAAATCTAAATCTGATGATCAGACGAAAGAGAAACAAAAGAAAGGAATGAAGAATAGAGAGAATCAACGACTATAATTTGGGAATTTATCTTTAATATTTAATAACTTAATCAGTACACATTATTCCTGTGCATATATACACATTGCACATCTCACTTATTAACTTGCCAGCTAGCCTGACTAACCTAACAACTAATTGTTCCTATAACTAACTTGATAGTTTTGTAAATACTAACTAGATGATTGAATTAAGCTATACTAAATGTTCCATACCTATGTAACTTTTGCAATTTTAATACCCCCCTTCAAATTAGGTCCTATGAAGACATTCAGGACGACTAGCTTGGATAATAAGAACTCATGTTGAGTCTTTCCCAAGAAAAACTTTAGCTCTCCTATATTTTAAATTTTGAATGATTGACGTACAACTTATTTGGTATCATGTATCTGTTGTGTGTTATTGCAAGTTATTAGCAAATCATCCACATAGACCAGTATGATTACTATCGTGTTTCCTTGCTTCTTAGTGAATAAAGAGTAGTCCAGATGACTCATCTTATATCTTGAGTTTACTAATACTTTTGTTAGTTTGATGTTCCATTGTCTAGATGCTTGTTTGAGTCCATACAAAGACTTGACAAGCTTATAGACCATAGGTGTCTCCCCTTGTACCTTCAAACCTTTAGGCATCTCAATAAAAACATCTTCCAACAAATCCCCTTGCAAGAAGGCATTGTAGACATCCATTTGGAATAAGGGCTTATTTTTAGCAGCAACTAATGCAATAACAGTTCTAATTGTCACCATTTTCACAACTGGTGAAAAGGTTTCTTAATAATCAATGCCAGCAGTCTGATTATATCCCTTAGCTACAAATCTTACTTTGTATCTTTCTATGTCACCATCACACTTGTATTTGATCTTGTACACCCATTTGCAGTCAATCACTAACCGACCATGAGGTAAAGAAACTAGTTTCCAAGTTCCATTATCTTTCAAGGCTTGCAATTCGTGCTTCATAGCATCAACTCATCTTGCATCTGCTACAACTTCTTCATAAGTGGATGGTTCCACACATGTGGAGATTTTTTCTCTGTATGCTGGAAATGGGGAAGAAACATGTAGGTAAGAAACATAGTTCTCCATAGGTGAGGAACTAGTTTGATGATTTTTGTACCAATGTGATAATTGTGATGCCATGTAGGTGGTGCACTGGCCCTTGTTGACCTTCTAGGAACAGTATGTTAAGTAGGTAGTTCAGAAACCTATTCCAAATAGTGTTGGTCAGCACCAATAACAACATCTAGTGTAGGGTCTGGATCTATAGCAATATCCCTTGCTCCACCATCTGGAAACAACTCACCACCACTACTACTGGAGTTTATAGAAGGTTCAACATTAGTCAAGGGATCATCCTCATACTCATCTAAGTGAAATAGAAAAATAGGTAGAGAAGTAGGAGTAGGAAAACTTTGAGATTACCCAACTTTGAATGGAAATACATTTTCATGAAAAACTATATCTCTACTAACCAAAAACCTTCTATCATGTAAATAAAAAAAGGATATAACCCTTTTGAGTGGTAGAGTATCCAAGAAATACACAAGTAGTAGCTCTAGGTGAGAACTTGTCAACTTTGACAACCTTAATTACATATCATAAAAAACCAAGTACACTCAGGTAAGCAATTGCAGCTTTGTATGTGTGAAACAACTCAAATGGAGATTTTCCCTTAAGCACTGGTGTAGGCAACCTATTTATCAGATAAACTGCAATTAAGACACATTCACCCCAAAACCTGATAGGTATACTTCCTTTGAATATGAGTGCTCTAGCCACCTCTAATATGTGTCTATGTTTCCTCTCCACAACATCATTTTTTGTGGTGTGTGAGAAAAATTACTTTGATGTATAATTTCTTAGTATTCAAATAGAGTATTTCACTCTTTATTTAAAAAAAACTCACTACCATTTTCAGATCTAAAAAATCTTCACGAAAGTGGCAAATTGTGTTTTTATCATTAATGTGAACCTCTTTAACAGAGTGACAACATCTGATTTTAATCTGAGCAAATACAACCATGTCATCCTGTTGTAATCACCAACTAATGACGAAAAATACCTAAAATCATTATGCATAAAAGTTTTATAGGGACCCATACATCTAGATGTACTATATCAAAGATACTACTACTTCTAGTACAACTCAAAAAAAATTGCAGCCTAGTTTGTTTTGCTAGAGAGAAAAATGTGCATTCATCCTTAATGATGTTACCTTGTCCTTCTAGTGCTAATGACATCTTTCTGAGAACATTTATTGATGGATGTCCTAATATCCTATGCCACAATAGATCTTCTCCAATGTTGTGTACATTAACAACCATCAACTTTGGTCCTTTATTAGTTTTATGATGATTATTGTTGTCCAACAAAATATAGAGACATCCAGTTTCTTTACCAATCCCCTTTGCTTTCCTAGTGAAGTGTTCCTGAAGCACACAAAACTCGAGGACAAAATTGACTGAACATTGTAGTTGTTTAGAGAGTTGTGATACAAACAACAAATCATACTTGAAATCAGGTACCACCAACATATCTTATAAGTTATCTTTACCATCTCACTAATACTTCCCAATATGAGAAATTGTGGTGGTTTGTCCATTAGGTAGATGAACTTGCTTTCTATTTGGCAAAATACATATGTCAAAAAATGCATCTAAGTCTGAGGTAATGTTCTTAGCTTCTTCTTAATCCACTATCCAGTGTTTGTGATCACTATTAGTATTATTATCTACCATAGAAGCATGTGCGATACCTGCCATGTGAGCTTCACTTGTCATGTTGGTTGCTGTTTCTTCAGTGCTTTTCTCCTTGCTAAGCAATTTCAGTATCTATCCATATTGTGCCTTTGTAAATACTGGATGCTCCATAAGATGCATGTCCGGCATACCTTGGCTTCTCACAACTTCACTGAAATAATCATCACAATCAACTACATTTTTCATCCTTCTCCCAATAAATTTATTTCTGAACAAGTCTCTTTGATGTGTCCTTTCAGCTTACAAACTTCACATTGCAAGCCATAGTTATACAAGAAAAATGACCTATAGCGAAAGAAAATTTGGTCGCTAAAAGTCTAAATCCGGTCGTTAAAAGTCTGTAACGATCGGAATAAATCCAGTCGTCACGGGTCGTTGAAAGCCTCGTCGTTAAAAGTTAATGACCATATTTGTAATCCGGTCGTTAAAGGTCTTTTAGCGACAAAAAAAATTCCGGTCATTTTAGTTTCTTTTAGCGACGAATCCTCCTTCCACTAATTGTCTATTTTGCCTTCGCTAATTCCCATTTAACTATTTCACAGTCTCGTCGTTATAGTTCTATTATATTCTATATAAAAACCAAATGACAACTTCTCTTATTAAATGGATTCAGTCATTTACATATAATATATTACAAAAAAATTACAAAATAGTCAATTTCTATACCAACTTGATTGTTGATTATAAAAGAAATATGACATCCCAAATCGTCAGTTTCTAACTTTATTGTATATTGTACAAATGTAAACTTCAAACACCCTCTAACAAGAACAAGATACACACTAATTTCAGTCCTCCATCTTAGGGGCAAGTTATAAACAAGGTCACCCAATCACTGCATCTTTCATGCTTTTTCTTTCAGTGAAAAGAAAAACAAATACTATTAGTAATGTGAGTAAATGAAAGTAAAAGAAGAGTATTAGTTAAACAATAATCAAAGAAATCACATGTAATTCATACACAAAGGCCCTCAAATCAAGTGAAGAACAAAGAGATAATGAAGCAAATGTAGTAAGTAACAAGGAAACAATGCAAAGTATACCAGAAGGGAGCAAGGACAACAATAAATAGTGTGATAACAATTTAAAAGTTGATCGGAAAATAATATCCAGATCCTTGTATTAAAAAATTTATCCATCGTGAATCAATGTTCTTAGAGCTACCTATTTAATAATAAACAGAGATTCAATCAAAAACTAGTTAACAATCCAACTATATGGATCATGTAAATCCCTTCTGTCCAAAAATACCCCAACATTAATCATAAAATTCTTCAACAAAATAGTTATAGCATAAATATCTCTACAATCTATGTATTACTAGATCTCAGATGCTGACTTACACTAACTTACTTCACTCAATAATCTGCAAATCACATAGTAACACCATGATTGACATCTCCATTTTATACATAACAGTTAGATAACACCTAAGCTGGAGCTTTAGAAGACACAAACCAAGCAACTTTTCGCACTACCTAGTCTAAGCAAAAATAGGACAAATAGAAAATTACATAGAGCTCACTCTTATCAGCTAAATATTACGTCGATAAAGGAGAATATTTAATGATCCAATTTTTTGAATCAAGAACATTGAATCAGGTGCTTTCAAATGGACATCAAAACATGCAAAGATTGCTCTATATTCTGTGACATGATATAATTGTTCTAAATTACTGAAATTTTACAGTCACAGAGGGCGATGGCACTACAGTATGTTATCTATAAAATCATATACTAACACTACAATGATATATTGTTAGACTAGAGATCTAGAAGACACAAACCACAAACCACAAACCAAGTAAAATTTTACATTACCTAGTCTAGGGATATATAGGACACTCAAAAAAAAAAAATCAAACTCACTCCTATCAGCTAAGTTTTAAGATGATATACACTAATATATTAATACTAGTAAAATTACCCGTGCTTCCGACGGAAATTTAATATCACGAAATTTATAAAATAATACTTAAAACCTATTAGTCATTAAAACTAAAATACTATATTATTTTACATACAAGATTACGTAGTAACGAACATTAATAATATAAAGGAAAATGAAAAATATAACATCTTATTATTTATCCTTAATAACATAAGCATAAATTTATGACTGTAAGAAAAATACTATGATCTGTAACATAAGAAATGGTGTCAGTGAGCAACTCAACAGGAGCAAAGTACACAAATATTTAATTGTGCAGAAGAAGAAGACAAAGAAGAAGAATAACAAGTTCAGAATTTTCGTTGATTTAAAATGAGAGGAAATCCCTCTATTTATAGACAACAAAGGATAGTGTGAACAAATATTTGTTGTGCCTTATCGGAAAGGTCACAACTATTTGGAAAAGTTGCAATTCTTCGGAAAGGTCACAACCTTTCATAAAAGTCACAACTTTTCATTAAAGTCACAACTCTTCATTGAAGTCACAACTTTTCATAAAACTTACAACTTTTCATAAAAGTCACAACTTTTCATGAAAGAGAAGGCTAATTTTAGAAATAAATAAATTAAAAGGGAATCCTGGTTTGTGGTGGCGCCACGTAGGTGGGCATAAGGTTCTCTATTATATATATACTAGTCCATCCTTACGCTCTGCATCTACTTTCAAATCAATAAAAGAGTAATCTAGGGTTCTATCCTTAGATTTGAGTATTCTTGAGATGAGTTGATGTTGAGTTCGGAGTATTGTGTTTTTCTGTAATGTTCTAGAGATCCTTAGGTTGAGTAGTTCATGTCTATATTTCAGCATGAACCCTATTTGAGTTATAAATTTTGAGAATCTTTTAAAGGAAACATTTTTATCTTAAACTGAGTTTTTGAGAAAGTAAGGAGAAGTTTGAGAAAGAGTTTTAATCCTAATTTGAGCAAGAGTATAAGGGAACTAAGTATTTCCCAACTGTTTCATTATTACATGAAGAAAGAGAGTATTATTTTGAGAAAAGTAAAAGAGTTTTCAAAAAGATTGAGTACAGAGCAGTTACCTCTTAAAGAGGCCTTTTTGAGTAATTATCTCAATCCAAAGAAAGTATTTTACATTGAGTAAAGAAAACCTTGTTTTCTAATTGAGCAATGAGTTCAGAGATATTTCAAAGCAGTTACCTCTTTTAAGAGGATAGTTTGAACAATTATCTCAAACCAGAGAAGAGTATGTCTTATGCATTTGAGCACGAATATATTATTGTGAGTAGTATTGAACACCGATATGGGAATGAGTTGAGACAACTCAAAATCTTCATAAATCATGTCTTGCCAACATGGTTAAAGAATCATACTTTTTAGATGAATCATTATTACTTAATGAATCCACTTAGTTGTGAGGTTTTATACCCCGACATGATATATGAACGTTCTAGCAGCGTGGGCGAGACATTGCTTCATCACGTAGCTCATAGTAATGGTTGTCGGTTAGAGAATATCCCAATAGAGTTAAAGTGTATTTTAATTTATCACTTATTATGTTGGGTTCAGAGATGAGTAAATATTTTGTAAAGCTTTAACTAATTTAACTCCTTTATTTCTTTACATCCATCTTGAGTATATTTTATCTATTGCAATCCTATTCATTCAGTTATTTCGCTTCGGCTATATTATATACTTGTATATTCAATGTACTGATTTCATTCGACCTGCATTTTTTTATGATGCCGATACAAGTGTTCAAGATCATCAACACGAGCTTCGTTGAGATCACTCTACACTTCAGCTAGTTTTTGGTGAGCCTCCTAGCATTTTGTAAGACTTCATATATAATTTCTAGTTAGTAGTTTTGAGATGTCGTGGGTCTTGTCCCGACATCATTCTTTAATATTAGAGGCTTCATAGATAGACAAAGTCGAGGTTTCTCTCAGTATTTGCTCTCTTTGAGTTGTTTTACAAACTATAAGTATTGTTATTGAGTATTTTCTAGATTTTATGAGATGGGTATTTGAGTTTAACTGATTTAATCATGTTTTGAGCCTATCATTGTTTGAGTAAGTCTTCTGCTAAGTATTCAGCCAAGCCAAGGATTTGTTTGGCGACCATCAATGTTTCTAGAGTTCCAGCCACGTCCACGGTATAGGCTCGGGGCGTGACAATACTTATAAACATTATTTTCTAATAATTTTATCAAGATTTGGTAGAAAGAACAATCCACATCCAGCAACAAGAGACCTAATGCAGCGTGGATCTTTATCTAAGCAGTGAACTGGGGCAATTTGTTGGAGAGTCAAACTCATTAACAATGGTCAATGATCTCTCCTCGAACTCTACTCAACATGTGTCCCACTGTTTTGGATATGTAGGAATTTTCACATAGCGTTTTCTTCATATGTTTATAAACTTTATTTCAACGCTAATGGTTGGGAGAAAATTGCCTGCAGCGTCAACTTATGTCACGCCTCGAGGCTACCCTCTTAGCGTAACACGGGACCTAGGATCACGAGTGACCCCAAGCTAACCCTATGTATGGCATATATCAAGCATATTGAGAATAACTGAATAAGACATATACTATGCGGAAGCTAAAACAATGGATAATTGAAAGTGGGGAAAATACCCAACTAGTCTGAATATATAAAACATACTAAGAGTTGAGTAAATAACTGAAAGATAAACTTAACAGCTGATTCTACTACTATGTCTGAAAAGCCTCTAACTGAGTTGAGTTGCTGGGACATATCCCCCAGCTAACTCTAACAAAACTGAAAACTGAATATAAAGTCTAAAATGAAAAGCATATCTATTGTCCTCGAAGTATGAGGACTCACTACTGAAGTTGTTGAATTCGGACTGAGAATCGATCTAAGCGTGATCTGGATGCTGAGTACCAGAACCTACATCATGAAAGGATGTAGCACAGATTATGCGTCAGTACTTGGAATAAACTGAGGATGCATAATATAGATACTAAGCTGAACAAATATATATAAGCTGAACAAAGCATAACTGAGCAATGACATAAACTAAGCAAGAATGTAATACTGAAACATAACTGAAAAGCTAAGCTGAATGCAATGACCAAGTACTAATCATGAAAATAACATGTTGAACTAAATGCTGAAGTATATACTGAAAACCTGGTCAAATGCAATAAGAGTCTGACTGTGGAGCTACTATTAACCGACATAAACGACGTGAGCTAAACAGGGAGTCTGACGTATACGCCCCATCGAGAGGACCCAATATACCTTCTCAGGGGTATAAAGGGATGACTGGCGTTATCACTAAATATAATGCCCAACAGTCAAACTCAATGCTAAGTCTATAGAGGCACGTAGTTCTAGGACTATGAGGGTACGCTGAACCCTAGTCAAACTCGATGCTAAGTCTACTCCCAACTGAATTATATGACACAAATATAACTGAAACAATGAAATATTGAATAGCTCAAAATACTGACATGCAATCTAAGAATGCAACATTTATATACTAATAATGTAACATTCGAAATCTAGAGCATGATTAAATATTTAATTGACCTAGCAAGTATAATTCATGAACTAAGAGAATTTATACAAACTAGGGTTCTGAGTTTCATACAAGGAATTAGGCAAACTTTCCAATAAACAAGCTATTTCAATTTAGGCTACTACAGCAGCTAAATCACAGTAAATATTCAAGGTTTTAGAAACCCTAGGTCTATATAAGATATGGATAATCAAGGAACTGACTGAATTCTAGGGACCTAGCGGATGAAAGGAACCCACTAGTGAAATCCCACATACCTGGTTGAAGAACACTGCTGGTTGTTCTTGAAGGAAACTAGCGCCTCTTTCTCTTCTTTTCGTTCTAAGGTTGATGATTTTTCGAGAATGAGGGTTCTGGGTATGTCTGACTAGGTTATTAGGCTTAGACTGAGTAAAATGATGTAGTTTAGGCATAAAATGGTGTAGTTTAAGTGCCCAACGCATAAGGGAAAGGACCAAAACGACCCTGACTTAAATCTGACGAGTGCCACCTACTACAGGACTGATGGGAAGTCATTTGACCTACCAACCATCGTTAGGAGTCGTCGTTCATACTCTGCCCAACAGGGCTTCACTAAAATGAGCATAACCTTTTACTCTGAGCATGGATTTTAGCAAACTCGGTGGCGTTGAAAAGTGGATTCAATTATCTTTCATTTGATAGGTCATGTGCCACCTAATTTATTTTTTGCTAAAAGATATGACCGTTTGAAGTTAACCCAACATCAATCTTCCTCTAAATGGCTGCTGATCCTCACCTACTGTCAGACCTACGGTCCGTAGGTCTAATCATGGACCGTAATGGTCGACCATGGGTGGGATCATAGACCATCAACTTCGGACCCCAATGACGGAACCAACCTACGGTCCGTTCGTCAATCAACGGACCGTGGTTCACGGTCGTAGGTCTCATCTTAGATTCTGAAATTCCCCTAAGTCTGGGACTGAACCACGGGACCCCACCTACGTTTGTGGTTCTACCTACAATCTGTGGGTGGTTTTCATTGCATCTGACACCAGATTCTGGAAAGCTGCATTTTTTTCTATTTCTTTGAATATGAGATGTTACAATATCTCCCCCTTGGGAACATTCGTCTTTGAATGAACTCTAAACAAGCTGAGTATGGAGGGAAGGAGTTGTGATCCCTACCACTAAGTACTAGAATCTGATATCTAACTGAACTGAGTTCCAAGAGCATGCAAATATGCTGAAATGCAAGAATAACTGAGGAAACAAGATACTGAGACTGAATTACACAAGAGTGAACTGAGAGACTGGAGAGGAACTATTACCTCAAGCTGAAACATAATCGGAAGGAAAGAGGTGAGGATACTTGGCCTTCATGGCTGCTTCTACTTCCCAAGTAGCTCCCTCTACGGACTGACTCCTCCACAAACCTTCACTGTAGTGACTTCCTTATTTCTCAACCTGCGAACTTGACGGTCAAGAATTTCAACTGGCACCTCTTCATAAGTGAGACAATCCTTCACAGCCACACTCTCTAATGGTACTATTGATGTCGGATCACCCACACACTTCTTTAACAAGGAAACGTAAAAGACTGGATGAACCGCTGCTAGTTCTGCTGGCAACTCTAACTCATAAGCCACATTACCAACCCTTTTCAGGATTCTGTAAGGACCTACATATCTAGGACTTAGATTCCCTTTCTTGCCAAATATCATCACCCCCTTCTTAGGTGACACCTTTAGGAAAACCCAATCATCAATTTCAAACTCTAAGTCCCTTCTCCTTACATCTGCATAGGACTTCTGACGACTTTGGGCTGTCTTTAGTCTATCTGTGATGATCTGAACTTTTTCTATAGCTTCCTGAACCGAATCTGGCCCAATCAAGGCTGCTTCACCTACTTCAAACCAACCAACCGGAGATCTACATCTACGCCCATATAGTGCCTCATAAGGGGTCATCTGAATACTGGAATGGTAGGTATTATTATAGGAGAACTCTATGAAAGGTAGGTGATCATCTCAATTACCCTTGAAATCGATCACACAAGCTATCAACATGTCCTCTAAGGTCTGAATGGTACGCTCTGCATGACCATTCGTTTGTGGATCAAATGTTGTACTGAGATTTACCTGAGTACCAAGACCTTTCGGAAATGATTTCCAGAATTGAGAGGTAAACCGAGGACCTCTATCTGAGATGATAGACAAGGGAACCCCATGTAGCCAGACTGTCTCATGGATGTAGAGTTTGGCATAGTCCTCCACTGAATCTGTAGTCTTGACAGCCAAGAAGTGAGCGGACTTAGTAACACTGTCCACTATCACCCAAATAGAGTCATGTTGTTTGTGAGTACGAGGTAAACCCATAATGAAGTCCATGTTTATCACTTCCCACTTCCATGTAGGAATGTTAATCTCCTGAGTCATACCTCCTGATTTCTGATGTTCTACCTTAACATGTTGACAGTTAGAACGCTTAGCCATAAAGTCTGCTATGTCCCTTTTTATGTCGTTCCACCAAAAGACTTTCCGTAGATCACGGTACATCTTACTAGCACCTGGATGAATGGAATACCTGGAGTTATGAGCTTATGTAAGGATCTTCTGCCTCAACTCACTCACATTAGGAACACATAAGCGACCTTGGTAACGAAGCACACCATCTAACACTTGGGAGAAAACCTCAACTTTCTGCTGATGAACTGCACCATTCAACTGAAGTAATATAGGATCACTATCCTGTTTTTCCTTAACCTCAGCCACCAATGAAGATTCTGATCTATTCTAAATTATCACACCACCATCTGATGTGTCCGGAAGGCAAACTCTTAAGCGAGCAAGCCGGTGAACATCTTTGGCTAGCTCTTTCCTTTCTGCCTCAACATGTGCTACACTACCCATAGACAGCCTGCTGAGAGCATCATCCACTACATTGGCCTTACCCGGATGGTAAACCACATTCATGTCATAGTCTTTGAGGAATTCAAGCCATCTCCTCTGACGAAGATTCAACTCTTTCTGGGTGAACACATACTGTAGGCTCTTATGGTCTGTGAACACATCAAAATGAACACCATACAAGTAGTGTCTCCAAATATTTAGGGCAAATACTACGGGTGCAAGCTCGAGGTCATGAGTCGGGTAGTTCTTCTCATGGACCTTAAGTAGTCTAGAAGCATAAGGTATGACCTTACCTCGCTGCATCAACACACAACCTAGGCCAACCCTGGATGCATCACAATAAATCACATAACCATCTGAACCATCTGGTAGAGTCAAGAGAGGAGATGTAGTCAACCTAGTCTTCAGTTTTGAGAAGCTTTTCTCACACTCATCTGACCACTGGAATTTGACCTTCTTTTGAGTCAACTTGTTCAATGGGGAAGCTATGGATGAAAATTCTTCAACAAATATTCTGTAATAACCGGCCAAAACCAAGAAACTTTTGATATATGTTGGAGAGGTGGGTCTGGGCCAGTGTTTCACTACCTCAATTTTTTGAGAATCCATTCGGATCCGTTAGCTAGATACCACATTACCAAGGAAAGCGACCGACTGTAACCAGAATTCACATTTGCTGAACTTAGCGAGTAATTGGCGATCTTTGAGATTTTGCAGAACAACTATCAGATAAGTCGCATGCTCCTCCTCACTCCGAGAATAAATGAGGATATCATCAATAAAGATGATAACGAACAAGTCCAAAAACTGTTTGAACACCTTGTTCATTAAGTCCACGAAAGCTGCAGGAGCATTTATTAGTCCAAAAGACATAACTACAAATTCATAATGACCATACTGAGCTCTGAAAGTTGTCTTCAGAATGTCACTATCTCTGACTCTGAGCTGATGATAGCTGGATCTAAGGTCTATCTTAGAAAAGCAACTAGCACCCTGAAGTTTGTCGAATAAGTCATCAATCCTAGGGATAGGTTATTTGTTCTTGATTGTAACATTGTTCAACTACCAATAGTTAATGCACATTCTGAGAGGACCATCTTTCTTTTTCACGGACAACATTGGAGCACCCCATGGAGAGATATTGGGTCTGATGAAGCCCTTATCTAGAAGGTCTTTCAACTGCTCTTTCAATTCCTTAAGTTTGGCTGGAGCCATTCTGTAAGGAGGAATAGAAATAGGCTGGATATTCGGAAGGAGATCTATTCTGAAGTCAATTTCTCTTTCGGGAGGAACTCCGGGAAGATCTTCTGGAAACACTTCTGGAAACTCATTTACTACTGGGACTGACTCAAGAGTTGGGGTTTCGGAATTTGAATCCTTAACCTGAACAAGATGATAGATATACCCTTTGGAAATCATTTTTCTGGCCTTAAGGTAAGAGATGAATCGACTCATACGCACTGAGCTACTACCCTTCCATTCTAAGACTGGCTCATTTGGAAACTGAAACCGAACGATCCTAGTTCTACAATCGACTGAGGAATAACAAGAATGTAACCAATCCATGCCTAGAATGATATCACAATCTACCATTTCTAACTCTACAAGATCTGCTGAGGTGACTTTATGAGAGACTGTGACAGGACAACTTTTGTATATCCGTCAAGCTATAACTGGGTCACAAACTGGAGTAGAGAGTGAGAAGGGTTCTTAGAGAGTTTCTGGACTGACACCGAAGTTTACTGCTATATAGGGAGTTACAAAAGACAGTGTAGCCCGTGGATCTAACAACGCATAAACATCTAAATAAATGACTCGTAACGTACCAGTGACCACATCAGGAAAATCTTCCTGGTCCTAGCGAGCCTGGAGAGCATACAACCTATTCTGGCGCTGACCGCCACCTGTACCAGACGAAGCACCGTGCTGAGTTGGGTAACCTGCTGGTGCTGCTGGAGCTATAGATTGAGCCCTATTGTTTTTACCTCCTTGCCCCTGCCTGGCAAAAGGGAAATCCTTCAACCTATGGCCAGACTATCCACACCCAAAGCACCCTTCTTCGCCTGCAGGACACTTGCCCGGATGGTTCTTACCACACTTTGGATAAGTTGGGAAGGTCCTACTACCTGAAGCATTCCCACCTTTCTGATCTTGTCGAAACCTGGGGATGGAGCACTAGCTGATGAAGGTGCTGGGGCTGTAGACTTCTGCTGAAACTGTGAACGATTTCCACCGCCCGACTTTTACTGTGAGTATTCATAATTTCCTGTTCTGGCCTTTTTGTTATCCTTAGCCAATTCCCTAAGCTTATCTCCCTCAACCTGCTGAGCATGAGTCATTAGTCTGGAGATATCCATATCCCCTAGAAGCATAGCATTCCTGCACTCGGTCTTCACCAGATCGGATACCCCAAACAAGAACTTACTCATTTGTTCCCTTGAATCGACAACCATGTGTGGAGCATACCTGGAGAGCTGGGTGAACTTCAGCTCGTACTCTTGGACCGACATTGAACCCTGCTTCAAGTTCATAAAATCCTAGGCCATAGCCTCCCTCAACTCTCTCAGGAAGAACCTGTCCAGAAAAGCTCCAGTAAAACAATCCCAAGTCATTGGAGCTGCATCTGCACCCCTGTTTTATTTACACTGAGTGAATCAGATATTAGCCACATCCTTAAGTTGGTAGGATGCTAACTCAACACTCTCAGTACCAGTCACTTGCATTACTCCAAGAATCTTCTTAACCTCATCAATGAAGTTGGATCATACCCACGCATGATAAGAATAGCAAGAAAAATGAGGTTTTTTTTTATTTTTCTTAAAACACATCGTAGCCTCCCCCTCATAGGTGTGGCATGCTTCACACTCATGAAAGGGACTCTACCTAGTGCGGGTTTCAGATATCCTAGGACTCTTGAACCTAATGCTGTAATACCAAGTTTGTCACGCCCCGAGGCTACCCCCTTGGCGTAACACAGGACCTAGGATCACGAGTGACCCCAAGCTAACCCTATGTCTGGCATATATCTAGTATCCTGAGAATAATTGAATAAGACATGTACTATGCGGAAGCTAAAACAATGGATACCTGAAAGTAGGGAAAATACCCAACTAGTCTGAATATATAAAACATAGTAAGAGTTGAGTAAATTACTGAAAGATAAACTTAACAACTCAAGCTGATTCTACTACTATGTCTGAAAAGCCTCTAACTGAGTTGAGTTGCTGGGACATGCCACCCAGCTAACTCTAACAAAATTGAAAACTGAAAACTGAATATAAAGTCTAAAATGAAAAGGATGTCTATTGTCCTTGAAGTATGAGGACTCACCACTGAAGTTGGAATGAGAATCGATCTAAGCGTGATTTGGATGCTGAGTACCTGAACCTACATCATGAAAGGATGTAGCGCAGAGTATGCGTCATTACTTAGAATGTACTGAGCATGCAGGATAAAGATACTAAGCTGAACAAATATATATCAGCTGAACAAAGCATAACTGAGCAATGACATAAACTGAGCAAGAATGTAATACTGAAACATAACTGAAAAGCTAAGCTGAATGCAATGACCAAGTACTAATCATGAAAATAACATGTTGAACTGAATGCTGAAGTATATACTGAAAACCTGGTCAAATGCACTAAGAGTCTGACTGTGGGAGCTACTATTAACTGACATAAACCACGTGAGCTAAACATGGAGTCCGATGTATATGCCCCATCGAGAGGACCCAATATACCTTGCCAGGGTTATAAAGGCATGACTGGTGTGATCACTAAATCTGATGCCCAACAGAGGGGACTTATACTCCTATGGGGCACGTAGTTCTGGGACTATGAGGGTACGTTGAACCCTAGTCCAACTCGGTGCTAAGTCTACTCCCAACTGAATATGTATATGACACAAATGTAATTGAAATATTGATGAATAGCTCAAAATACTGACATCCAATCTGAGAATGCAACATTTATATACTGATAATGTAACATTCAAAATCTGGAGCATGATTATCTGTTTAACTGACGTGGCAAGTATAATTCATGAACTAAGAGAATTTATACAAATTAGGGTTCTGAGTTTCATACAAGGAATTAAGAAAACTTTCCAAGAAACTAGCTATTTCGATTTAGGATACTACAACAGCTAAATCACAGTATATATCCAAGGTTTTTGAAACCCTAGGTCTATACAAGATATGGAGAATCAAGGAACTGACTGAATTTTAGAGACCTAGTGGATGAAAGGAACCCACTAGTGAAATCCCACAAACCTGGTGATGAAATCTACAGAGAAATTCTTTGATTTCGGGGCTGAAACTTGAAGAACACTGCTGCTTGTTCTTGAAGGAAACTGGCGCCTCTTTCTCTTCTTTTCGTTCTAAGTTGGATGATTTTTGGATAATGAGGGTTCTGGGTATGTCTGACAAGGTTATTAGGCTTAGACTGAGTAAAACGACGTAGTTTAGGCATCAAACGACGTAGTTTAAGTGCCCAACGCATAGGGGAAAGGACCAAAACGACCCTAACTTAAAAACTGACGAGTGCCACCTACTACAGGACTGACGGGCCGTCGTTTAACCTACCAACCGTCGTTAGGAGTCTTCGTTCATGCTCTGCCCGACAGGGCTTCACTAAAACTAGCATAACTTTTTACTCTGAGCTTAGATTTTAGCAAACTCGGTGGCATTGGAAAGAGGATTCAATTATCTTTCATTTGATTGGTCATGGGCCACCTAATTCATTTTGTGCTAAAAGATATGACCGTTTCAAGTTGACCCAACAACAATCTTCCTCTAAATGGCTGCTAACCCTCACCTACGGTCCGTAGGTCCAACCACGGACCATACTGGTCAACCGTGGGTGGGATCAGAGACCAATAACTTTGGACCCCAATGAAGGAACCAACCTACGGTCCGTGGGTCAATCAACGGATTGTGGTTCACGGTCGTAGGTTTCATCTTAGATTCTGAAATTCCCCTAAGTCCGGGACCCCACCTACGGTCCATGGTTCTACCTACAGTCCGTGGGTGGTTTCCATTTTTTCTGACACCAGATTTTGAAAAGCTGCATTTTTTTTCTATTTTCTCGAATCCAAGGTGTTACAACTTCTTTGCCCAAAAATTCTTTCATCATCTCAGTCAAAGAGGGGCAACTGCTGACACCCAATTCAACGCTCCTTTCTTCAAATTACATTTTGTTTGAGCTACTAAGTTAATAATTATTTTTACCATTATTTTATATTATATATACGACTCGATTTTTTTATTCTTTTATTACTATTACTATTACTATTACTATTACTATTACTATTATCATTATCATTATCATTATTATTATTAGTCTTATTATTATTAGTCTTATGATCATCACTTTTTCTTTTAGAATTAGTATGAAATCTACATTTTAAACTTCCATTGTCGTTACCTTATTTCAAGTTTCTTACTTATTAAAATTAGTTATAAGTCAATATTTTGTATCTAATGTTTATGTTCAATCATAAGTGGAAAGTTATAATATTAGAACCTTGTTATATTGCAGTAGTTATAATATTTGAAGCTCAAAATAATTAATTTAAAGAGGGAAAATGCCAAACTATTTCAGCCAAATCTTCCCAAAGCCATCAATATAGCCCAAATGAGCGGCCCAACCACAAGAATAGCCCAACAAATTACCAATTAACAATTCCTAACCTCTCTTACTCCAAAACCTAATTTCTATCTCAAAAGAGCAGCTCCTCTTTTTCTTCCTTTCCATTTTCTGAAAAGCGGCAGACCTTGTAAACCATGGACAAAGGTTAGGTACTCCATTTTCGTGCTACTGTCTTCTCAATCACGTGAAGGTTGCTACATCAAACTACTCCAAACGTTCAAATTCAAACAGGTATTTTGGTTCGATTTTTGAAAAGATCCCGCCTGAATGTTGAACTATTACCCTGACCTTTGCCTATAATAACATCAGCAACAGCTGGATCACAGAAGAACATTATTCTTGCTAATAAACTTTCGTTCGGCTATAAGAAAAGCCCTACTCTGCTTTCGTTTCTAGGAACACAAGCTTAATATTTTACTTTCAGGAATCAAATCTATTTCTTTTCGTAAAAAGGAGTAGAGTCGAGGCCGTATCTAGTGGATTCGAGATCTATGCCCTTGTTCACTGCCCCGCAATAGGTGACATTCGCCTCTCCCTTTCTCGATATCTTCATCTACGCAACAAACTGTCATGCTTATTTTATGAAAAAGCATATCTCGCTAGTAATTTTGCTTAATTAGATGTACTTATATGTGATGTTAAAACATGTATTTATGACTTGAATGAGATTCTTTCGTTTAAGGATTAAATATTTGTCCGAATAAGTGTTTTTATTTTTTTTATTTCACTAGCTCTTTAAGTTTTTTTGTGATTTAGCATTTATTTTACAAGTGTTTCTAGTAACAGATGCTCATTAAAAAAAAGGGAGAGTGTCCCTCGTGTTCCTGTATCGATCCTTCACGATGTGAGACCAAATTTATGAGCATGTAGCTTTAAGAGAATAAATCATTAGAACTTGTATAGCTTTAGCTATATTTACACAATGTAGATGCCCCATTTTCCTTGGATTAACACCTATTGTAGATCTATCTAAGTTGCAGTTTGATGATTTATTTTAGCATGATTTATAAATCATAGCCTCAAGTAGAGTTATTTCTTCGCAATGTAAAAGAAAAACAATGGTTATAGGCATATTGTTTGAAGTTTTTTTTTTAACCTTGACTCAAGTATTAGTTATAAGTCTATGCCTTTCCAGTTAGTTAAGTTGTGTGTAGAATTTTTCTATTCTTGGTTTAAATGGTAACATATACAATAACATTGTAGCTTAAATATGAGGGGACTTGGGTATTTAGTTTGTGCTTTAATGATGTTGTAATAGTTGTTTGGAGCCTCGTTAAGCATTTGCATGTTTTATGTTTTGGAGAGTATATTTGTTATGTAGATTACTTGGTCTTATATATTATTTATTCAATATGTTTAAAGTCGATTCATCTTACTAATCTCTTTACCCTCTCTTTACTTGCATGAACACATGGGAGCAAAAATGGAGTCTCAATTAGGGACTCTCACAAAAAAGAGTCTCATGGACTCGACACGGTCAAACCCGCATATGGGGTCATCTCTACATCATAGGCTACCTGTTTTTGCAAGAAAAAACAAGTGAAACTCCCTTGGAATGGCCTATGGTAACTTATTTGCTTACTTTGCTTACTGATTCTTTCTTTACATTGTGAACTACATGTTTGTTTGAATATGTTTAGTGTTTTTTTTACCGAGAATAATCAACATAGGAAAACGATTAAGTTCAAATCTATTCACTTAGTCTAGTTATTAATAAATTACTTAGCATACATATAGCTTTACATTTTAAAAGAGAACCCGTGTTTTGTTTTAAACTCATATTATTTTTCAAAAGAAACATTTTTCAATACATGAGCAGAAGTCATACTTTATTACATTATTTAACCATAGATTACAGATCACTAAATTGGTTTAGACAAATTGATATTTTTAAAGTCATTACCATTTTACTACAAATTCAAAAGAGTTCTCAAAGTTTAAAATACTTTCCAACTTGGTTACTCAGTTATTTAATATTTTAACCCTTATATTTAGTTTAAATTTATTAACCTAAGTTTGGCAAGTAATCGTGTTTAACGAATCTTAACGGATGTTTAACTCCTTTCCTTTAGGATAATTAGAACACTTACCTAGAATCACGTCAGTTAAGTAGACCATTATTTAGAATTATTTTTAGCACTACTTAGTTCAATATTTAGGTGTCCTAATTCACCTTTAAAAATAATTAGGTGACGAATCCTTAAGTTAATTATTTAGGAATCACCAATATGTTGTACACTATTTGACGTGAGTTAAAATGGGGTATAACAGATCTTATCTCTCATTAGCCTTCTTTTTCTTTGTTTGATATGTGTTCTACTTGATCATATGTGTCTGGCTATTATGCTACGCGTTTGGAGTTATCTTTTGAGCCTCTCTTGTGCCTATGTGTGTAGCTACCCTCCTAGGTGATTCTGTAGTAGTGAATTTCGAGTTAAAATTATAGGTTGAATTTTGGGTTGAGTGTCGGGGTTAGGTTTTGGGTGGGGGTCGGAACTCGGGTCAAGATCAGGTCTTTTGTCTTGGGTCAAGGTCAGGTCTTGAGTTGGGTATTAGGGTCGAGGTTGGGTTCGGGTCTCGAAAAGGGTCTCGAGTCGGGTGTGGAGGTCAGGGTCGGGTCTCGGTTCATTATTGTCTCTCTGATCCCATGACGGTGTCCGGACTCAGATCGGGGTCGAGTCTTAGGGCCAGGGTCGGGACTCAGGTCGAGGTTGGGGTTGGGGTCGGGTCTCGAGGTCAGATTTAAGGTCAGGTTTCGAGGTCCGTGTCAGAGACGGGTCTTAGGGTTGAGTTCAGGGTCAGGGTTGGGTCTCTGGTCGAGGTCATGTTGGGTTTTTGGATCTCGAGTCAGAGTCGGATTTCGAGTTGGGTGCATCTAGTGGGTCTCTGATTAGGATCGGGATTAGGTCTCGGGTCGAGGTCAGGTTTCGGGTCAGGTTTTGGGCCGAGGTTTTGTCGGAGTCAGGGTTTTGGGTCGAAGTCATATTATGTTCTAAGGTCGAGGTCAGGTGTTAGGGTCGGGGTCGAGGTAAGGTCCCGAGTTGGAGTCGGGGTCGGGTCTTGAGTCTGGGTTAGATTCCATTTCAAAAGTTGGATCTTGAGTTATATATTGGTTTCAGAGTTTGGGTTTTTTCCCGGGTCGGGTTCAGGTATTGGGATCATATTAATGTTAAAAAGTTTGGTCTCTAGTGGGGTTAGGTCCTGGGTTGGGTCTTCAGATCGTGTCTTGATTCGGGTCATGGTCAAGGCTGGGTTCTGGTTCAAATGTCAGGTCCCGTGTCAAGAGTAGGTGTCAAGTTTCAAATTGGGTGTCGGGTTCAGGTGCCAGATCGACTAGCATGGTTGATTTTCAAGTCAGAACTATTTTTCTAAAGTTTATTTTCGATTCTCTAGCCAAAAATAAAAGATATTTTTCTAAAAAAATATTTTTCATTCACCAATCATACACTAGAAAATATTTTTCACTCACCAACCAAACATGAGAAAATAAGTTAGAAACCAATTTAATTTTCAACAAAAAAATTTCTATGAATATTAATTGTTGACTATAAAATTTTGAAACATTATTATAACATTATAGGGTTATAAATATAGGTGTATAATATAAGAGGTAAATATTTGATTTTAAAAATATATGGTCCATCACCAACATATTTTGGTATATGAGGCTATTTAGTATAACTAACCCAAAATTATAGAAATTTTCAGAATCAAACATATCAATATCTCTATCCCAATAACAAAGTAAAATTAAATCCACAGACATGTCATATAACTAACCATGTAATTTCGATTTTCTTTGCATTTTTCCTTCCCAGATTCTCCGTCTCCCATATTAACTTTTATTATATTTTAAGGGGTTATTTGGTATGAGAGATATATGAATTAATTTCAGGATAAGATGTATACTACATGTGATAAATGTTATAGATATGTCTTTGAAATAAATCTTTATCGTCTATCAAATATAGTATAATTCTATCACACACTTATTTTTGGGATATCTCATCTTATTTCATTTAACTTAAGATTTATTATATCCCATTTCTCAAGTTAGCCTAGAAATTTTAATTTAAAGAACAATAATTCCAAGATAATTTAGTATGATTATCAAACGATCCATAAATACATAAGTCGTAAGCTATTTATAATTTAATTTATTTTTTCATATAGGGTCTATGTATAAATAAATCATACTAGTACAATTGTTTAGTGTAAATAATTTAAAATTATTCTCAGATTTTCAGAATCAAACCCATCACTATAACATAGTATATAATAAACGTTTTGAAAAATCTGAAATTATACTCTTGAGAGCACCTCTAAAGCTACTCAACATTTAGAAACGACGATAATCACTAAGTTGTAAGTCTTCCTCTTTAATCTGAATTCATGTAAAATACATTTCTTTTTTAAAATTTCTTCTACAGTTGGGAATCTTGTTATTGTGGATCTTTCATTTTTTGGTGTTTGTAAATTCCGGCATTATGAAATAGAGAAGAACAGAGCCCATCGAAGGTTAAAACTAAAATTTATTAACATCATACGCACACCACCAATTTCAACTTCATAGATAGAAATGTTATACCTCAATCTGTAATAAAATCTGATCTTAGGCTATAAAATTCTATGATGGGTTCATCCCAACATCTTGAATGCACAAAGAGGTTTAATATTACTCCTTCAATGGAGACTTTGTTGACGAGGAACGTCACAGATTTTGTTGTTGAATTAAGGAAACCTTCAAAGTACCTGCAAAACAGTGGCAGATTCAGGATTTTAAGGTCGTGGGTGCTCCCTTAGCTACCAATCATATAGTCCTACCATTTCAAAAAGAATGACCTAGTTTGACATATCACAAAGTTTTAAGAAATAAAGAAGAATTTTCAATCTTGTGGTCCTAAATTAAAGTTATATCAAATGTACCAAACTGCTTTTGATCTTGCAGCCTAAAACATGTCATGTCTAAAGTTTAAATTAAAGTGTTGGATAAAAAGAAAAGATCATTCTTTTTTTAAAAGACTAAATAGAAAAGTAGGTCATTCTTTTTTAAACAAAAGGAGTAATATAAATAAAAAATTTAACACGTATCATAAATAATTTAAAAAAGTCAATAATAATTGAATATCTTAGAATAAAAAGAATAGTTAAGATAAATATAATCTTACAAAAAGTTTATTTTAAGTAAAAGTTAGTAAAAGAGCAACATCGACAGAAAAAAAAAAGGTCAATCATCACAAGGAGAAATGAAATAAAAGAAAAGTCTAAGTGAATCATAAATAAGTAGAGAAGAGCTAGTTTTAAAATAAAAATAATGTCCAAAGTAGGAGTGGAACTCTGACACAAAATGAAAACAAGCTAACAACCATAAAATCACCTGCGTACACTACACAAATCAAGCTATTTGTTATATGGGTGCTTGCTATATAACTTTATACGTTTTTTGTTAATTTCTATATCAAATATATAGTTCAATACGAGGCTAATAGATACTCAGGTATTCGAAAGGATCTATGTGGATCCGCCTCTATTGCAAAATCAATTCTAGTATTGTCTTTGTTCCCTAGTGGAGATCTGCTTAATGGAAGTACATCTAGATTTGATGGTGAAGTTGGGAAGTTTGACGATTCTTCAAATCTTAAAAACTAAGAAGTGGTTAGCTCCATCTTACGTAAGCTCTGTGATTTGAATCTTGATGATAATTCGAAAAAGGTCCATGGACAAATGGATGAGATGATTCTGAATTTTCTCCATCAAATAAAGGATTTAGAAAGGCAGATGAATGTGTGAAAAGATTGGGTCCACCAAAATGCAATGGTCACTGCAATGAAGCTCAATAATGACTTAACAGAGCTTAAAATATTGTGGATGGAAAGGGAGAAGACTCAAAGTCTAAATAAGCATAAGATATCCATCAAAGACTCTAGCACAAAAAGTCTAAAAATTATGGAAACTGCTTTACAGAAAGCAAGTGGCCAAGTTGAACTTGCAAACTTGATAGTGAAAAATCATGAAAATAAAAATGTTCAAATTAGTGCAGAGATGGAGACTTACAAGTTAAGTGCATAATAATCTGTAAAAACCTGCTTGGAGGGTTTAAAGAGGGAGAAGAAGTGCCTAAAGAATCTTGGAGCTTGGAAAAACAGAAATAATTGAAGTGCTTGTTCTTCTATTTTTCCCAAGCTCCAAGCTTCTTTCGGCACTTCTTATCCCTCTTCGAAACCTCTAATCAGGTTGTTGCCGATTCTGATACGCTTAACTTGCAATCTTCCATATCTGCTCTTATTTAAGAATTTTCATTATCATGGTTTTCCAGTTCCAGATTTGCACAGTAAAATTGGCCACTTGCTTTTCGTAAAGAAATATCTATATTTGTGAACCTTTTCTTGTTAGTTTCTTCCATGGTTTGCTTACCAATATTTATTCTTTGGGTCTCTTCCATTTTTATCCGCAATATCTTAAGCTCAATTAAGTCGTTACAAAGTTTATTTGCTGATTGCATTGCCTTAGGTTAGGCCGAGTCTTATCACTCTTTCACATGCCTTTCAAAATCCTTTATCTAATGGGGAAAATTAAAATTATCTCGTCCATCTATCCATGGACCTACTCTGAATTCTCATTAAGATTCAAATCACAAAACTTTGTTAAGACAAGGCTAACCACTTCTTGGTTTCCATCTGAGATTCATTAAACTTCTCAACTCTACTATCAAACCTCTATGTACATCCACTTGGCATGTCCCACAAGGTAGAGAACAAGGACAAGCTTGGTATAAATTTTATACGAGGGGCATACCCACATAGAGAATTTCGAATTCTAGAGAACCCATAAACCTCATACTGAACTGTATATATTTATATATAAATTAACAAGAATGGTATAAAATTATACATCAAGCTCCCACATATATAATAAATAGCTTTATTGGTGTAGTGGTTGTATGCCAATGCGTATGGTCGTTGGTTTGTTTTCATTTTGTGTCAGAGTTTGATTCTTACATTACATATTGCTTTTATTTTAAAATCAGATCTTCTCTACTTATTTATTATTCACTTACACTTTTTTCTCCCTATGTTGATTGTTTATTTTTATCTTCCACTAGTAAAATCACCCGTGCTTTGCGCGAGAATTTAATATCACGAAATTTATAAAATAATACTTAAAACCTATGAGTCATTAAAACTAAAACACTATATTATCTTACATACAAGATTACGTAGTAACAAACATTAATAATGTAAAGGAAGATGATAATTATAATATCTTATCATTTATCCTTCAATCAATCATCTTTAATTTGATTTTTTAATTTACCTTTTTGCTTTCAGGTAGTATTACTATTTCATATTTTGGGGGATTCAAATGAACATCAACCGAAGATATTAAATATTTTAATAAATAAATAATCGTTGGTGAAGGTATAAATAAATTTTAAAAGGATGAAAAAAGTGAACAAAGATTTTAATTCTAACGTGTATAAAGTTCAGCCCTATCTTTTACTTTACATATATCATTTTAAAGTTCCCCATTTAAATGTATCATAAGTAATTATTAAAATTAAAAATTAAAGGGAGAATGTATCATATTGGACAACAATTCAACTTATTATATATACTTAAAAGGGAAAAATATTACACAAAATTATTCAGTTTGTTTGGGTGTTTTTTAAAAATCAACATACTAGAGTGATGAAGTTCAATTCGAAACTACACTTCTATTTCAATCGCAGTGTCGAGAAACACATTTATTACTTCAAGAAAAGTATTTACAACTTGCAGTAAACTTGAGAATCTGTCTATACTTCATATTGAATATGAGCAATTAATTTATTGTGTAGTTATCTATGTCTTTGGAATTAAAAGAGGCTCCAGTCCAGTCATATTCCTCTATAGGTCATCCGGCACATCCTTGAACCCATGTCAAAAGTTTATTAATTCTTGTCTTCTTTTTCTGGTTCACTTCGCACATCAAGTTGCGATAAAAGTTTTTAAGGTCTTTACGTCCTTACAATGGCATACCAAATTTGAATTTTGTTTTCAAGAGATGGTAGTATAGATCTTTAAGGAATTTTTTTACTCTACCTTCAACAATTTTAGTAGAGAAAACTTGCGTCAATACTCAATTAATGTGTGTTATTTAATCTGTACTAACAAATACATATAACAATAACTTTACAGAAACATAAACAACAAAGTTTAAAACATGTACTAAAAAACAACAATTAATAACATAAGCATAAATTAATGACTGTAAAAAAACATACCAGGATCTGTAACAATAAAATAAAACAAAAAGGAAAAAATCGTACACGAATATTTAATTGTGCAGAAGATGAAGAAGTTCAGAGTTTTCGTTGTTTTAAATGAGAGGAAATCCCTCTATTTATAGCTAGACAACAAAGGGTAGTGTGAATAAATATTTATTGTGCCTTATCGGAAATGTCACAACTCTTTGGAAAAGTTACAACCCTTCAGAAAGGTCATAACCTTTCATAAAAGTCACAACTTTTCATAAAAGTCGCAACTATTCATAAAAGTCGCAACTTTTTGTGAAAGAGAAGGCTAGTTTTGGAAATAAATAAATTTAAAGGGAATCTACGTTTGTTGTGGCGCCACGTAGGCGGGCCTAGGATTCTCTTATATATATATATATATATATGATTCTCTGTGCCCTGCTACTCGAACAAACACGACGACCTCCCCTTATGTATAAGCCTTTCATATACATTTGCACAAAAACTTAAGAAAGTGAAAATATTTTATTATAAAATACTTACATCATGGTTAGTTGTCTCCAAAAGTTATTCGCTAAAAGATGATGGACAAAGAAATTCAAGGCACATATAACAGCAAAACTTACGAGAATTTTAAGCTCTTAGCAAGGTGAGCGTTGTTTTCAGAAGACAGTCTTAGTATAGTCCTTCATACACACTTGAAGGATATCATAAACAATAGCGTCATTCCCTCGTTTCTTTTGTAAAAATAAAATAGTTCTATAAATTATTACAGATATGTCTTTAACATTATATTGTATCATGCTACTTTTACTTCTTTTTATTTAGCCATAATCTAGTGTTCAATAACCATAACTCGAACAAGTCTGAAAAAATCATTTCAAAATATCAAAAGTTTACCTTATATCTGAGATGCCAACCAAATTTCAAAGATTCGGGCAAGTTCTTCAATGAAAAGATTGGATGAAATTAAGATTCATCCATACAATCACCAAAATGAAGTTGAAAAAGAGGAGCATATTCATGACAAACATCAACGAAGTCCTCATAATTTTTGTTATTGCACAAATTCATACGCTTATCAAACAAAAGTAATATTTCCTTTATTTTCCACATACTTTCCTATAGTAACTTTAACTAAATTACTCCATTAATTAATGGTGGGTATGTCTTGCAAAAGAATAACAATAAGGCAGTTCTATTTATCAGAACTATTTAACAAAACAATTAGGAACATCTGTATAGTCTAATACTAGTACAAGTATCATGTCTCGTTATCGCAAAATTTAGTAATAACTTAATACCACTGGTCCAATAATTTTAAAGTAAATGTTTGATTTTCATGAGCTTTAGCACACATATCAACAAATGCACCAAATACATAATATTATTATATAAGGGCCACAATAAATGATTAAAGCCCAAAACATGTAAAGATTAAATCCTCATGAAACAATGGAAACTAATTACAAAATTGGAGATCCCAATTCACTACAAAAAAAAAAAAAAGTGAATTACATGGGGATTTTCCTGGGGATTAGTATGAAAATCCATAGGAAACTTATTTTCCTGCAAATTTTAATATTAATTTCCAGGAAAATCCCCATGTAATTCACAGTTTTCTTGTTGTGGCAATTAAAAGCAACCCTCCAGAGCAAGATCTCAGTTAAGTAAAATTTGACCCACCAAAATGTAATCCAAAAATGTCAGTTCGAATACTTATATATAAACAACAACAACATACCCAATGGAATCCCACAAAGGGTAGAGTGTACGCAGACCTTACCACTACTTTGAGGAGATAGAGAGGCTGTTTATAAAAGACCGTCATCAAACCCAAGTAAAAGAAAAAAAAATCATGGAATGACACAAAATCAGTAGCCATCCAGATTGCCCTACAAAGATACAGTCCCTTTATTTTCTTGCCATATTGAGTTGCTCAAAAGAAGAAGGGAAGACACTATCATCATAGCCTCATATTCTCTATCTATATATCTGTCTATCATCAACATTCAGTGAACAAACAAAATGTTTTTTTGTGTAAATGCATGCTTAATTCTAAGTGGTAGATAAACTATCCTCTTTGTGATAGTGTACAATATTAAATTGGTATTAGCAACTCATTGAAGTGCAAGACTTGTGGAATATTATGAAAATATAAAGTAGGCACTAAATAAATTAAAGGCGAGCACAAAATTAGGGCAAAAGTACAAATGACCCGTGTGCAACTATAGATCATTCTAATTGAAGCGAAGCAAATTTATCTGCAAGTACAAGAGTTCCCCAGTTTGATTTTCAGTTCATTTAATTAAATTATTTTGCAATCTATCTCTTCTCAAAAGAAAGATAATGATACAATATATTTTTCAAAAGAAATTCCAGATAACAAAATTAGACAACCAAATTATCTCAATTTAAACAACCAGTCTTATTTTATCTCTCAAAAAAGAAGAAACAAAAGAATTTAACCACACAATCTCAAAGCAAAATAACAATATTTGACACGGTAAGCTAAAAAAGTTAGAGCTTACCAGGAACTAGAAGATGAGAGGTATCGGAAGCTACTGCAAAATGATATACTTTTAGTAAGAAATAGATGAAATCAAATGAAATAAAAGTGAATCAAGAATGTCTTTGGTAGACCCTAATACTTGCAATCTCAACACCCATAGGAGACTTACTTTTCTAGTCCTCACTATGGTGCCACTAATTGGATCTGAAGACTAGGTTAAAATTTCATTCACACTTGCAACGAACAGGTTATGTAATTGTATGAAGAACAAAGAGAAAACAACATTATTCATTTTTGGAGAGATGTGATGGCATGTAGGGTTTCTTGATTTTTTGAGGCAGAGGTTTGGGGTAAATTTGAGGAAAAAATGTGGGCCTTAGTTTTGTATATTACCTTTAACAAAGGGATATTATTATTTTTAAAGGCTAAATATTAGCCTTTCGTTATTGCTGAACGAAAAGTTAATTTTACCGACCGGAAAAAATGCTAGTTGCTAAAAGTACATCTATAACGACCGGATTCACATCCCTTCGCTAAGAAGTGGTCGTTAAAAGTTTAATTTCTTGTAGTGATTCCTCTATGAAGTATTCTGGAAATTAAAACCAATATTGTTGGAAAAAGTGTTGTTCCCAGCTTGTTGATAACCATAACCACTAGTACCTATATTAGCATTTCAAACATGAAAACTACTGTTGTAACACCTCAAAAATCAAAATTTGAGTTGGGTTGGAAAATTTTAGAAAATGTTAAAGGGATCTGTTGCTATGGATCGACCTACATGTCATATAAATTCTTACGAGTCATAGGAAGAGTCTTGTAGATATTGGGTAAGATTTTTGGAAATTTCAAGTTTCTAAAGTTTGACCTACGAGTGAACAGGACATACTGTAGGCATTAGACGGGTTGTATATGAGTCTCGTAGAAAGGATTCAAGGAAAATAACATGAGACCTCATTATACGATTTAAGATGACGAGTCGTAGTAGCTTCTACGGGTTGTAGGATGGTTTCGTAGGAGTGAACCAAACTTAGTAATATTTTAGACTTGAACTTGGGTTCTACGGATGGGGTCTATGGACCGTAGAAGAAATGACGAACCGTAGGAGGGCCTTGTGGAAATTGATTAAATTTTTGCGTTTCTGAAGTAGGTTCTACGGTTGATCAGTACGGGTTGTAGAAAGATCTATGGACCGTAGGTCCAACCCGTAGGACTGTTCGGTAGTTATTTATTAAGGGTATTTGGGTCTTTTCCTATACATTTAATACCTATACTATGTCGTTTGGCCCCTATTTCTAAGCCATATAACTACCCTTTACTCCTAAAACTACCTAATCCCTCTCGTTCTCTCAAATTCTGAAAACCTTTCTACATTCACCCCTTCCAAATCCTCTCAAGCTTCAAGGAAGAAAATCGAAGGTTCAAGCTTCAAGTATCCTTTTTCCTTCATTTCTTTTGGGCTTTAATCATTAAGTCATGTGGGAATTCACCAATGGATTTCATCCATCCATTGGGTCCTAAAAGATTTCCAAGTTTCCAACTTAATTTCAACTAATTTGATTAGGGTTTCAGATAATTCTCCATGTGTCATATTCATTATGATTCAATTGTTTGATTTCAATCTTATTATGCATGATTTGATTCAATTACATATGTTTCAATTGTTTACATATGGTCCCATGCATGGTACATGTTATGATGATGAACTCATGAAGAAAGCTATGAACTTATGAATGAAGATTTATGAAAGCTATGCATAATTTATGAAAAAGATGTTTTATGAACTAAGGTTGCTTTTAAGATAAGCATTAAGGAGATTGTGAAAGATTTTCTCACATATGCATGAATTGTGAAAGGTTTTCTCACATATCAAGAAATCATGATTGTTGATAGGTTTTCTCATACATGTATGGTCATTATTTAAGGAGCTACTCTATGATGAATTAAGATTTGATTGGTCACTTAATTGTGATTTTCCAAGTATGATGATATAAATATGAATAAGACAACTATGTTTGAATTTTTACCTAGTACCGAGATGATATTGAGATAGAGGCTCTCCCGTTAGTAGAGGTCGGGATTCTAATAGTAATCTCCTTGTCCCTAACTAGCTAGGTGCCCTTGTATGATTTTTCGTAGAAAGACATAGCTAGGGGATCCACCTAATCTAGAAGTTTATAGTCCTTACCTTGGCAAGTAGGACACCTCTTTTCAGTATGGAAGCAAGACACTGGATTCCATGTTATAGCTCACATGGTCTATGTTGGTTAACGGTAAATATCCCACATAATGAACTAAGTTACCTTCAATGGTTTTTATGAAAGCTTTAAAATGATTTTAAGTATGCATTTACCATGTTTATGATTTATGACTCTTCTCTAAAGGTTTTAATATGTTTTTAGCTTTGTCATGCATATCATTCTTAAAGTCCCAAAATACTCATGTTCACATTTTCATGCATTTCCCCATACTTAGTACATTTCATGTACTAATGCATACTTGTTCCTACATTATCTCATAATGTAAGGTTTGACACTTTTTCTCCTCCTGCTCATGGATAGATCTGGATTGTGCTCCATTGCTTTGAATTGGTGAGTCCTCATACTTTGAGGGCAAAACCATGAACAGTTATTGCTTTATTCACCTTTATTTTGAGACTTTGTACGTGGTGTATGCGTTACGTCCCAACCACTCTATTGATGTTTAGACTGGTTTGTCAAGACTTAGTATAATTTCTGCACTTATGTTAAAACTTTCCTTCCAAGATACAAGACTACTTTACCTATTCTCTTGTTTATCTATTCTATTATATTGTATGTATATCAAGTGTCTTGTGTTGTCTAACGGATCATACTCATTAGGTGGATGGAGGGCAATATTGTACCAAATCTAATAGTTTAAGGGCATTTTAGGCCTTTTTTCTGTTAAAATAATTTGAAATTACTTAATATATAAGCTCACATGATTGGCTTGATTTTGAATTTCATAGTAAATTTAAAATTATAAAAAGGTTAGGCATCTACTCTCTACACTCCTCCCTCCCCGGCCCTTCACTTCCTATCTCTTCCATTTTTCTTTCTATTTGGATCTTGTCCACCATTTTATTTATTTTTTAATTTATGACAAACAAGAGAGAAAAAAAGAAGGAAAGTAACGATGCATTCATATAGAAATAATTAGTTCAATAAAAGATGACTTAATTAAGCAAATATGTACAAATATTACATTTTTCTTTTGTGTGTAGTCAAAATTAAAAATAAAAGAATAAAAATAATCATTTCTCTTATCCCCACTCTCATCCATCATGATAATAATACTAATTAAAAGAATATAAATATGTGAGTTCATTTCAAGTTTGTGTCCCGGATATCCTAACTAAGAATAAGAGATTACAAAAAGGAATAAAAGAGAAAATGAACAAGACATTTGGATAATTGAGAGAAAATTTTATATTAATGAAAATAATAATTTTTTTATATGGACAATCCGTCGGGGTAAGTATGGATTTTAGTTGGATCCCCATTTATGAGTTGGGTTACGTTATAATAAATTGAGGTCGATTTAAAATTGGTTAATAGGAAGATATCATAAAATTAGTTATTTTTTTAATATTATTTTCAAGTGTATTGGGTCAAAATATGAATCATAAGTGGTTCTATAGAAAAATAAATTTTTTAAAAATATCATTTTTATTATTTATTTGAGAAGGGCTATTAAAAAAAAGGGCAAATATGAGTCAAAGGATTAACATCGAGGGTATTTTTAAGCCGAAAGGTGGACGTCAGGGGTATTTTAGGGTCGATAGGTGGATGGAGGGTAATTTTGTACCAATTCAAATACTTGAGGGGCATTTTAGACCCTTCTCCGTAAAATATTTAAAAGTGTAGGGGTATCTTGTTAAGGTTGTGTTACATGATCTTAAGAAAAGGAAAATAAGATCTAAGTTTTTAATTGTATGCTAATAAATGTTGTATATACATATTGTGGTAATCGATTGTGATTTGATTGAATGCAATGTTAGAGTTGGAAAAAATAAAATAAAGTATTGTTGAGTTTTTAAAAGTGAAAATACTTCCAATGTTCTTGTTGTTTAAAATGATATTGATTCTTGATACATATTGAAAAGAGTCTTTGGTAATATATGAGAGGTACGATAAGTACAATACTAAATAAATTGAATATTTTGTTGTACAAAAAGGGTACAATATATGATGAAAAAGGTAAAAGAAGTTGGTACATTTTTGTGAATGTCATTATATAAAAACAATTAATTAGAATTAGTTGTTGTGGAGTTGATTGGTGATGCGACTAAGTGGTTAAGAGAACTCTTAGTGTGTATTCCAATTGGAATAAAACACATTTTTATGTGACTAAATTAAATACATGTGTTTAAGACACAATGTGATGAAAATTGTCACGCCCCGAGCCTACACCCAGGGTGGGACTGGCACTCGAGAACCAATGTTGGCCCCAACCAAACCCTTGACCTGGCTAGACTCTCAGTGGAAGACTTACTCAACATAAAATGTACTTAAATACAATCTTAACTGATTTGTCTTAATAGATAAACTTAGAATGTTTTAAAAGTAAACATTCAACTAGCCAAAGTGGCAACTCAAGTCTTATAACAAAACAACTTAAATGAGAAAGACTAAAGAAATAATAACATCTGACTGTCTATGAAGCCTCTAATACTCCGAGGATGTCGAGACAAGACCCCGATCATCCTAACAACTGAAATGATAAAAGGGATCCTCCAAAAAGCAAGGAGGCTCACGAAATAACTCTGAAATGCTCAATTGGATCAACGAAGCGCTGGATGCTGATCATGGTTACCTGTATCTGCATCATACACCGATGCATGCCAAACGACGTCAGTACATTGAATGTACGAGCATGTGAGGGGAAATCGAAACATTACATAAGCTTGAACTGGAATCTGAAAGAAACACTTACCTCAGCTTTACTTAACTCATGGATACTCAACTCAATGCAGAAATAAACATCAATAAAGATGCAGTTTATATAAAGCATTTAAAACAGTAGATAACATCTCAAAGTATTGGAAAATACAAGAATATCTCAGTTGTATATAAGAATACAAAAATAAACCTTGTTTGGGAGATTCTTTAACCAACAACCATCACTATGAGTTATGTGATGATACATCGTCTCGCCCACATTACCAGAACAGTCCTATAACGTGCCGGGATGTAGAACGCCTCAAATAAGTGGATACACTAGTCTATGCTAAATAGCATTAAGGAATTATCTAAAAAGTATGACCTTTTCTACCCACGTTGGCTACATGGTTTATGGAGACTTGAGTTATTATGAACTCGTCCCCATATCGGTGCTCAATACCACTTCCAAAATATACTCAACTCATATGTTTAAAAACATAACACTTTCTCTGTGGTTGAGGTTATTACTCAAAAGCTTATCTCTTAAAAGAGATGGAACTCAAAACTACTCATGAATACTCAAAACATTTACTCTTTGGGAATAGTTAGTCCCCATATGACATTTTAAAGAAAATGAACTCTGCTCAACTCTTTCTCAATCTCAATGCTTAAGTCGTAAAATAAGTTTAAAGGATTTGTAAAAGATTTCTTAAAATGACTCGAAGAACTCTCAAGACTTGACGCTTAACTCTATCTTGAATTTGAATTATGAATTCAAGGTTATGATTTGTGATAGGAAGGATATCGTGATGATTAGGAGTGTTTTTAGATAGTTACTCATGAGAAACGGTCAAGAAAACACTGTCTGGCAGCAAGTCCGCAACGCGGAGATGCATTTTAATATTTGGTCGTGAAATAATTTTTGAGACAGTGGGGTCTGCGATCTCTCTGTGACGCGGAGAGAGATTATGTGCACTGGGGGAGCAAGTCCGTGACGCAGACTTGCGTGCCATATTCTGTCTGACTTTTTCCTTCTTCAATTTCTAACCCCAATTCGCCTAAATTTGATTATTTTTATCAATTTCTCTTTAGATTCAGATACCCAACACATACACAAGAATCTAATCAAACCTAACTCTAAAATCGACACGATTTCCTCAAGAACTTATCAATCTCAACTCAAGAACGAAAGCCAAATTCAAGAACATAACACCTTCAACTTTTTAGAACAAATTTAATACTGAAATTAATATGATTGGCCCGTGGGTGAACAAAACCAACGCTATGTGAACACACATACCTCTTAGGATCGAATCCTTTGCGAAATCCGCAACGAAATCCTCAATAACTCGACGAAATCTTAACCTTTCTCCTCTTTTCTCTTCTTTTCTCTTCTTGAACTCTTTTCTAAAATCCCTAGCGTTAATTTGAAATGCGTAAACTGAACCAAATCAGTTTAGACCCCAAATAAATTACTAAAAATGAATTAAACTTATTGGGTAAGAAAAAGACCGAAATACCACTCTTAAATCCGGGTGACTTTCCTTCTCCGGATAGCCCAAATTTAAACGGGCATATCTCTCTCATACGAACTCAAAAATTAGCAAACTCGATGGCGTTGGAAAGATAATTCAAAGAACTTTCTTTTGAAACCTTATATCCCACCTAACTCATCCTGTACCAAAAGTTATGATCGTTTGAAGTTGACCCAAAACTTATACTTAGCATAACTTGCAAAAATTTCCAAATTTAATCTTTCCAAAAATAGTTCCTTTCTAATTCTAGTTCTTTCAAATACCGAGGTGTTACAATATCTCCCCCTCGGTAACATTCATCCTCGAATGATATTACTCTTAGTAGACTAAGGGTGTAACATCTAACATTCAACTCAAACACCCAACAAGCAAAATATAAATACAACATGCCAACTTAAAATAATTGCCAAAAAAAGGATTAGTACCTTAGTTTGGAACTTCTCCGGACTCGAAGAGATGTGGGTACCTCTTCTTCATGTCCTCCTCAGCTTCCCAAGTAGCTTCCTCAACAAACTGATTTCTCCACAGAACTTTGACTGATGCTACTTCCTTGGTTCTCAACTTGCGAACCTGACGATGTAGAATCTGCATGGGAATCTCCTCATAAGATAAGCTATCCTTAATATCAATATCTTCATTAGGTATGATAAGTGAAGGATCGCCCATACAGTTCTTCAACATGAAAATGTGAAATACCCAATGAACAACTGCTAACTCTTGGGGTAGCTCTAACTCATAAGCTACATTGCCAATCCTCTTGGATATCCTGTAAGGACCAATATATCGGGGACTAAGTTTCCCCTTCTTACCAAATCTCATAACACCCTTCATGGGTGAAACTTTCAAGTAAACCCAATCATCTAGTTCAAACTCTAAGTCTCTTCTCCTAACATCTGTATAGGATTTCTGACGACTCTGTGCTGTTTTCAATCTCTCTTGAATAACCTTCACTTTCTCCATAGCCTGATGAACAAAGTCTGGTCCTATTAACCCAGCTTCACCAACCTCAAACCATCCGATAGGAGATCTGCATCTCCTCCCATAAAGAGCCTCATACAGAGCCATTTGGATACTAGAGTAGTAACTATTATTATAAGCAAACTCTATGAGAGGCAGATGTTCATCCCAACTACCTTTGAAATCAATCACACAAGCCCGCAACATATCTTCTAAAGTATGAATCGTGCGCTCTTCTTGACCATCAGTCTGAGGATGAAAAACAGTGCTCAAGTTCACCTTTGAACCCAAACCTTTCTGGAAAGATTTCCAGAATTGTGTAGTAAATTGTGCACCTCTATCTGAAATAATCGACACTGGAACTCCATGAAGTCTAACTACCTCTTGAAGATATAACTTGACATAGTCCTCTGCTGAATAAGTAGTCTTTACCGGCAAAAAGTGGGCAGATTTAGTCATTCGATCTACAATCACCCAAATGGAATCATGCTGCCTCTGAGACTGCGGCAAACCTGTGATAAAGTCCATATTGATCATCTCCCATTTCCATTCCGAAATCTCTATACTCTGAGACATACCACCGGGCATTTGGTTTTCTACCTTTACTTGTTGACAATTCGGGCACCGAGCAACAAATTCCGCAATACCTTTCTTCATACTACTCCATCAGTAGACTTCTCTCAAATCACGATACATCTTTGTGGAACCCGGATGGATAGAATATCTGGAGCTATGAGCTTTCTCCATAATCCTCTATTGAAGTTCATCCACCCTTGGCACACACAATCTACCTTGATACCTCAATACACAATCTCCCCCTAGTTCAAAAGCCATCACTGTTTGCTTATGAACATCTGCCTTAAATTCAAGTAAAATAGGATCTTGGTCTTGTTTCTCTTTCACTTCAGACACTAATGATGATTCAGCCCCATTCATCACCACTACTCCTCCTTCACTGGAATCCATTAGACGAACTCCTAATCGTGCAAGTCTATGCACATATTTTGCTAACTCTTTCTTGTCTTCCTCAAAATGGGCGGTACTACCGATAGACAATCTGCTCAAAGCATCAGCAACAACATTAGCCTTACCGGGGTGATAGAGAATACTCATATCATAATCCTTGAGTAATTCCAACCACCTCCTCTGTCTGAGATTAAGCTCTTTCTGACTAAACACATACTGAAGGCTCTTATGATCGGGGAACACATCTACATGAACACCATAGACGTCATATTTTCAACGCAAATACTACGGCCTCCAACTCTAGATCATGGGTTGGGTAATTCTTCTCGTGAACCTTAAGCTGTCTGGAGGCAAAAGCTATAACTTTGTCATTCTGCATTAACACACAACCCAATCAGACTCTGGACGGCATCACAATATACCACAAAACCTTGCGTACCCTCTGGTAAGGTCAACACCGGGGCAGTAGTCAACCATTTTTTCAATTCCTGAAAGTTTTTCTCACAAGCTTCAGACCATTGAAACTTAACTGTTTTCTAAGTCAACTTGGTCAAAGGAGATGAAATAGATGAGAACCCCTCGACGAACCTTCTATAATAGCCAGCCAATCCCAAGAAACTCCTAATATCAGTTGGAGACGTGGGTCTAGGCCAGTTCTGCACTACCTCTATCTTTTGAGTATCAACTCGAATTCCATCACCGGAAAAAATATGGCCTAAGAATGCCACAGACTCAAGACAAAATTCACACTTAGAAAACTTAGCATATAACTCCTTATCCTTGAGGGTTTGGAGAACTATTCTGAGATGACTAGCATGATCTTCCTCATCCGTTGAATAGATTAGAATGTCATCAATGAATACGATAACAAACATATCTAAATAAGGCTTAAATACTCTGTTCATAAGGTCCATGAATGCTGCAAGAGCATTGGTCAAACCAAATGACATAACTAGAAACTCATAATGACCATATCGGGTCCTGAAAGCTGTCATAGGGATATCACTTTCTCTTACTTTCAACTGATGATAGCCAGATCTGAGGTCTATCTTAGAAAACAAGTGGCACCCTGAATTTGATCGAAAATATCATCAATTCTCGGAAGAGGATACTTATTCTTGATAGTAACCTTGTTCAACTGACGGTAATCTATACACATTCTAATAGAACCATCTTTCTTTTTGACAAATAAGACCGGAGTGCCCCAAGGTGAGACACTTGGTCGAATAAAACCTTTCTCAAGAAGATCTTTCAACTGATCTTTTAACTCTGATGGAGCCATTCTATATGGTGGAATAGAGATAAGACGAGTATCGGGAAGAACATCTATACCGAAGACTATTTCTCTCTTAGGAAGGACTCCGGGAAGATCGTCTAGAAAGACCTCTGGAAACTCACTCACAACTGGAACTGACTGAATAGGAGGTGTCTCAACACTAGAGTCATTAACTCGGACTAAGTGATATACATAACCCTTGGAAACTAAATTTCTCGCCTTAAGGTACGAAATAAAATGACTCTTAGGCACTGCTGAACTACTCCTCCACTCAATAACTGGCTCATTAGGAAACTGAAACTTAAAAACTTGAGTTCTACAATCGACTGAGGCATAACATGCATGAAGCTAGTCCATACCTAGAATGACATCAAAATCTACCATATCTAACTCAACTAAGTTAGCCATGGTGTTCTTGTGATTGACAGAAATGGTACAATCACAATACACTCTCTCAGCTAGAATAAACTCACCAACAGGTGTAGAAACACTGAAGGGCTCAAGAAGTTGCTCAAGAAGAATATCAAAATTCATGGCAATATAAGGAGTCACAAAAGATAGACTCACCCCTGGATATAACAAAGCATTAACATCAAAAGTAAAGACTTTGATCATACCAGTGACAACATCTGGCGAATTCTCTTGCTCTTGGCGACTAGTGATAGCATATAGACGGTTTTATCCTCCGCCAGTCCCCGAAGTAGCTTTTATAGGTGCAACTCTGTCTGGTGGAGCAACTGAAGAAGATTGGGCTCTATTGCCCTTATTTCCACCGCTCTGCCTGTTCTTAGGACACTCTTTCATGAAGTGACCCTCTTGACCACACTTTAAAGAACCAGTGGAGCCATCGCGAAACGCTCCTGGATGGTTCCTACCACACTTAGCACATGTAGGAGCCCAATTACCTCCTTGTGCCACACTACCTTGAGACTGTGCAGGTCTAGCTTTGAAATTCTCTGAATTCTGATTATTGAACTCACCTCTGTTCCTTGGTTCATATGCACTAACAGATGATGGAGCATGTCCCTTTTGCTCATGTTGGAAAGATGACCGGTTGTCATTACTCTTCTACTGTCCGGACTCATTCCCTGATGTCTTAGCCTTCTTGTTTCTAAACTCTTCTCTATCCCTCAGCTTATCCTCATCAACCTGCTGCACATGGATCATCAACCTTGCTATGTCCATATCTTCTATCAGCATAGCTGCCTTGCCCTCTTTACTCGACAGACGAGACAACCCAAAAACGAACAAACTCATCCTGCTCCTCATGTCAGCAACCATTTCCGGAGCATAACGGGAAAGTTGGGTGAACTTAAGGCTGTACTCATGCACGCTCATAGATTTCTGCTTAAGAGTAAGAAATTCTCGTACCTTTGCTTCTCTCAGTTCCCGAGAAAAGAAACTCCCCAAGGCCTCCTCGAACATAGCCCAACTCACAAGTAGTGCACCTTCAGCTCTATTCTTCTTCCATTGATCAAACCAGATTCTAGAGACACCCTTCAGTTGGTATGCAACTAGTTCCACTCTTTCAGCATCAGCAACATGCATAATCTCAAACACCTTCTGAAGTTCTTCAACAAAGTTTTTCGGATCCTCAGTGACACTTGAACCAGTGAAACTTGGAGGATTCATCCTTAGGAACTCATGGATCCTAGACATATCAGCCGCATCCTGTCGAACCCCTCTTTGTTGCCAAACTTGGTTGGTCACAGCTTGACTCAGCATTCAGATTGCTTCCCAAAATTCAGCATTAGTGACCTCTCCTTGGGGTTGCACTTCTGGTGCATTAGGTACCCCTTGTTCCTCGACATTTCTCCTATCAGGACTACCTCAAACAGCTTTTCGTGGAGGCATGATCTGAAAGATACGCGCAAGCATGAGTTAGAAAGAAACTTTTATAGAGATAAACTATATCACACGAAATGAATATGAAAGAAGTGAGATAGTTGCTAAATGTTGCAGCCTCCTAATTATAGATGTGGCGCACTTCACACCAATAACTAGGACTCAACAAACATGGCTTCATAGACTCCCTAGGAATTTTGAACTCTGAGCTCTGATACTAAGTTTGTCACGCCCTGAGCCTACACCCAGGGCGGGACTAGTACTCGAGAACCATTGTTGGCCCCAAGCGAACCCTTGGCCTGGCTAGACTCTCAGCAGAAGACTTACTCAACATAAAATGTACTTAAATACAATCTTAATTGAAATGTCTGAATAGATAAACTGAGAATGTTTCAAAAGTAAACATTCAACTAGCCAAAGTGGCAACTCAAGAGGTTGTGAACTTAAATAATTTTGTCATAGGTGTTTTTTTTGTTGGGTTCGAAAGTGATTAGAGCGTCATGCGAAAGCTTACAATTGCAAAGCATATGGTTGATAAATTAGACGACAAAAACTTATACTAAAACATAATATTATTATATTAAAATTAATATAAGAGAAAAATATTAAAACTATTGAGAGAATAAATCTCCCCATAAACTAAACTCTTAAACGTCTACATTGTGGAAGCTATTGTGTTATGCTATGAGAATAGGGATCTTCAATTTATAGATCTCCGAACTTTTCCTCTTAAGAAAGAATAAACCAAATATGAAAGAAAATTATATTTTCCTTTTAGAAAAAGTTCAAGCATTTATGGTAATACTTTGAATTTTCTGTAAGGAAAAAATAAACTTCAAATAAGAAAAGAAAATCAGGGCAAAACTCTAACAAATCTCCCTTTTTGGCTAAATTTTCTTGACAAAACTTGATCCGTCTTCTTCACTGCATGATAATTTTTGTTCTTCACATAGTCTTCATCACTGCTGCTTGTCATGGTTAAAAATAAAGTTTAAAATATATGAGTTAAAAATGGTTTTGAAATATATTATTTTTATTTTCAAAGATGCAGCAGCAGGAATGTTGTAAATATGGTTTAAATCTCTTCTCCACATGTAGCTGGATAAAAATCTTCATTATCATCAAATTTATTTGAAACCGCGTTGAACCTGTCTTCAACCTCGTTCCATTGGATCATTGAACCATGCGCTCTGATACCATTTGTTTGGTTCGAAAGTTATTAGAGCGTCATGCGGAAGCTTACAATTACAAAACATATGATTGATAAATCAGACGATAAAAACTTATACTAAAACATAATATTATTATATTAAAACTAATATAAGAGAACAATATCAAAACTATTGAGAGAATAAATCTCTCCATAAACTAAACTCTTAAACGTCTACATTGTGGAAGTTATTGTGTTATGCTATGAGAATAGGGATCTTCAATTTATAGATCTCCAAATTTTTCCTCTAAAGAAAGAATAAATCAAATATGGAAGAAAATTATATGTTTTTTTTCAGAAAAAGTTCAAGCATTTATGGTAATACTTTGAGTTTTCTTTAAGGAAAAAATAAATTTCAAATAAGAAAAGAATATCAGGGCAAAACCCTAATATTTTTATGGTATAAATCCATGTATTTCTAGTCATACTACTTGCTTTCTTTCAAGGTTAAAGAAAACTGATATTTTTAAAAATAACTTTGTTGCTTTCTAAGCTTTTTATAATGTAATTTCTGATGTACATGTTTAATCGAGGTAATTTCTTATTTTACATTTTTATAATAGTTATATTTCTTTGATTCGACTAAAAACTATTTTATTATATCCAGGTTCGTAGTTGTATATTTTCAGATTACTATACTGCACAAATGTCCATTATGTATTACCATTTTAATTATTTTATGTGGGTTTGGATAGATTGGGCCTTGGACTGCCATTCTTCTCATTTCCTTCTTTTTTTTTCGTCTTATCTTTCACTTAATATAGGCCACCATATGACCCATTAGTCCAAATAGGTGATGCACGTACTTGGTTCTTTTAAGTTGGTCTATATACCTTAAGTAGTTGATGTACCTATTTGTCACCTACTAACTTAATTTGGTCAAGCAAGCACCTCATTTATTTTACACTATTTTTTTAGTTTCTTTACAAGAACTTAACACAAATACACACTAGAATACTTCCGACTTTAACATCAAATATCACCTCTTACTACTATCTCGAGTTCGAATATTTTTGTCCAGATCACTTATCGTATATGTGTTGAAATATAAGGGGTATGGCACAAATGTAACTATTTGGCATCATCAGAGCCATGTTAATGGCGTTACTTGTTAGCATGCATAGCTAAAGTATTTACTGTCTGAATCCTGATTAGATCATGTTTATCATATAGCCTACAAGAAGATAATTAGTTTTTATTAATTTGTTATATTATTTATAAATATTCTTCTCTCTGAAATTATTACTATGGCTTGAGGTATAGAAATTTTTATTAAATATGAGGATGCCGATTAATATCCAGCTTTAGTTGTGGATGCCAGAAAGAGGATCGCCGACGGACAGGCTAGATCCCAAGGTGGACCTATCTCCAAGACGATTTAATGAAAACATTCTTATAAAATCCAAGATCGCCTATGTAATTACCTAAGAGATTTGAATAGTTATTTATAATATATATCGTTAATCTGAATTAATTATTCATTGTTAAAATATGATAACATATCTTTAAGGGATTCAAGACGGCATTATTTCTTGATGGAAAATCATCTGCATGTTAAAAATAGTATAAATTTATCTACCCATGTTATTTCTAAGGTAGAAAATGATTTACAAAATTGGACTATTCCAAAAGAACCTTTTGGAAAAATCTATCAACTTGGTCACTTCAGCATGATCAGAAATTTCAACATTAAGACTTGTGAGTCTACAATTGCTATTAATAATTCTCTTGAAACAATTAAATTACTTGTTTCTCAAGACATTAATAGATATAAAAAAGATTT
>JAJONR010004274.1:0-64078 GCA_029582245.1 Solanum etuberosum
TTTTATGCGAAAAAATGCAGTCAATAGCCGGTAATAGGGATTTCTAGTCCAGAGAAGTGTAAGATAATTCCACTGTATAATCCTGTTATATCTAGTTTATATGCCTTTCCTATATGCTTTATTTGTGATGACCATAACAAAAAGTTCTGTGTCCTTTAAGTGATATATGAATTTCTAGACAGAAGATAAATTGAAGCCTGACTCATGGACATTTTGAAACTTATCATATGGGCAGGCTGTAGAATTCAGCAAGTTAGTATCATCTTTAAGAACAGATGAATCAGAAGATGTTATTGTATCAGCTTGTCAGAAGTTAATTGCTTTCTTCCATCAGCGGCCAGACCAGAAACTTGTTTTTGTCACCCAGCATGGTTTGCTTCCTCTGATGGAGTTACTTGAGGTTCCCAAAACTCGTGTATGTCACTATCTTGTGATCATATTGGTGCTTCAGTCTCTATGCACACTCAACAGCTGTAGTTGATTCCTTTCCGGTTAATTCGTGGACTTATATGCTTTCTCAATTTTCAGGTCATGTGTTCAGTGCTGCAGGTACTGAACCTGATTGTTCAAGATAACACAGATTCCCAAGAAAATGCTTGTCTCGTTGGCCTTGTAAGTGTTACTTGCTTTTTCTCTTTTGATTGTACTTTGAATATTGGTAAATAAATGTTTAGTAATTCCGAATAATATAGACTGGAAAATATAGTTTTATTGATACTGGGGCTAGACCCTTTTTGTCAACTTGTATTTATGTTAAAGATAACACGTATTCCCAAAAAAATGCTTGTCTTGTTGGCCTTGTAGGTGTTACATTTAAACTTCTGATTGTACTCTGAATATGATGAAATAAATGTTAAGTAATTCTTAAAAGTTAATACTGCGAACAATAGTCTTCTTAATACTGGGGCTAAACCATTTTTCTTAACTTGTCTTTGTGTTTAATTGTTTTGCAGATCCCTGTTGTGATGAGTTTTGCTGCCCCTGATCGTCCTCGAGAAATTCGTATGGAAGCAGCTTACTTCTTTCAGCAGCTATGTCAGTCGAGGTATATAGATTATGGCTTGGGTTGTTGCATGATGACATGAAAAGTTATGTACCTTACATTATGATTGCTTTCTTTACAGTCCCTTGACGTTGCAAATGTTTATTGCTAACCGTGGAATACCTGTTCTTGTGGGATTTTTAGAAGCTGACTATGCCAAATATAGGTTTGTCTTCTGTACCTTTTGATTAGAGCATTTCTTTTACAGACGAGATGTCATACCTCTGATGTCTTTTTCATTTTAGAGTTTTGACCTTAATGGTTGTACTTCTCTTGTATAATATTTTGGTCTACAATAGTTGCTATCTAATGTGTATATTGAAACTTTGCCTATTGTGGACATTTATATGTCGATTTTGTTCATTGTTGGATTTTTTTTTTCTAATACAAATTAGTTTGGAGTTGATCTGAAGTGTGAAAACAGTTAATTGCTGATATAATTGTGTTGGAGAGGTTAGTAAGTCACCATCACGAAGTGCAAAATTGCTTATGAGATTTCACAAAACTAATTATGAAAGAAAAGAAGAAATTCTGTAAGAAGGGTCATGATCTTGATAGTTCAATCAGGGTCCTCGGTAATTGAAAAAGACCTGAGTTCAGATAGCAGTGTCAGCCTGATTTAAGTGTGGCTGGCATATTGCTGCTAGAGGGGTGATTTTGACAACTGGGTATCTGAGAAAGGGGAAGGTTACTTGCGCCTGATGGTGCTTTATGTACAGGGATCTGGGTTAAGATGTCGACCATCTCCATTTACATTAACTTCTAGGTTATGGTGGGAAATACTGAAATGGTTTGGATTAATTTGGGTGATGCCAGGCACTGTGAAAGAGGTTACCTTCAGCTGGAAGGGTGGTAGAGGGAGGAGAAGAAGCATGGCATGGATCGTTGCTCTACTAGCTCTTATGTGGATCTTGTGGAGAGAAAGAAATAGGATAACTTTTGAAGGGGTAGAGATGTATTTTGTACAGAAGAGGAGTAGCCTCTTATCCTTTTTTTTCCTTTTGGGGTTCACTTGAAGACCCTCTAAGCATAAATATTGGGTGATGTTTGTAGAAAACCATTTATTTCTGTAGATTTTCTACTTTTTTGCAGTATACTTGTATACAAGCGTTTTTATGTCGATTGTCAATAAACTTTATTACTGTATCAAAAAATTGGCATAAAATATAGTCCCAATAAATAGTCCATTTTCAGTTTTGTCTATTGGTGGGTGTGATTCAACAAGGCAAGGTCGTCTGCGGTATTCTTAAAGTATGAGCAGATATTTTTTGCAGTATACTTGTATACAAGCGTTTTTATGCCAAATGGCAATAAACTTTATTACTCTATCAAAAAATTGGCATAAAATATAGTCCCAATAAATAGTCCATTTTCAGTTGTCTATTGGTGGGTGTGATTCAACAAGGCAAGGTCGTCTGCGGTATTCTTTAAGTATGAGCAGATGATACAATTGTCTGATGTCATATCGAGGATAACCAGTTAGATCTGTGAGAGAGATCTTTGCTACTTTTTTTTGGATGACAGATCTTTGCTACTTTTTGCGGCAGTATCAGGGCCAGACAGACTTAGGTAAAAGTTATATGATTCCAGTTGGGGGACCAAGAAAGTAAGTAGTATGGCAGCATAAGGGGATGTTGGAATGGGTTTCTACCAATCACTTACCTGGATTTTTACAATTTGAAAAAAAATACAAAAGAAAAGGAGGTTTGAGATGTTGTGGTTCAGACAAAGAGAGAAACAACTGGCATCATGCACAGACATATCTTTTGGAGGAAGGTTAACACTGATTAATAGTGTATTTAGTACCATCCCGACCTATCTCTTATTAATCTACCCCTTTCTGGTGTAAGTGGAGAAGTGATTAGACATGCATGGAAGGTTTCATGAATAATCCAGCTGCTACCGTTCTCAAGGTCTTGAAAACCTAGGACAATAATCTGATGCTTTACTATGGTTGGGAGAAAAGAATGGGAAGTTCACCAGGAAATCTTTCTATCTTCGGTAATGAAAGGAGATGGAGGTAGTTGAATCTCCATGGAGATCTATGTGGAAAGCAAAGGTCTCAAAGTGGCTGTCCTTAGCTAGACAGCAACACATGAGGCTGCTCATTCAATGGACTGTCTGCAGAAGCTACTGATAGAACTATGCTGCCGATGTTCCCTTATCTGAGGAGATTTAAATTAGTAGACCATTTCTTGTAGCGCAGTGCGCCGTAAAAAGAATACATATGTTTGGACTGTGTTCCTGCTGCTAGTGTTGAATTGGTGATGCCGCATTTTGGGGAGATTTGGAAGAAACATAAGTGTTTCAAAGGAGAGAAAGCCGATCATGCACAACCAGAAAGCAACAACATACTCCGTATAATCCCATAAGAGGATGTACACATACCTTACCCCTAGCTTTGTGGGGTAGAGAGACTGTTTTTGGTAGACCCACAGCTCAAAGAAAGTGTATTTAAAGTAGGATTGAAAGGAAATAACAACAATAAAATAGCAAGATGAACAAAACAAAGCAACAAGTAGTAGTAAAAATTGAAGAATAAGATATTACGTAAATACTAACTAATACTTCTAAATAAGGAGAAGATGAGAAGAGGAGACTCTACCCTTTGCCTCTCACACATAAAAGTACTACTACAATCGGCTACCTACGACCCTTCTACCCTAATCCTTGTCCTCCATACCTTCCTCCTATCTAGGGTCAATGTCCTTAGTGAGTTGAAGATGTGACATGTCTTGTCTAATAACCACCTCCCTCCATTTTTCTTCGGCCTACTTCTACGTCTTCTAGAATCTGTTATAGTGTGCCTTTCACACCTCCTTACGGGGCATCCTCGCACTTGCTCTTCACATGTCCAAACCATCTCAGTCTCGCTTCCCTCATCTGGTCCGCCATAGAGGCCACTCCCACCTTGTCTTGTATAACTTCGTTCCTAATTCTATCTCTCCTAGTATGTCCACACATCCATCTGAGCATCCTTATTTCCGCTACCTTCATTTCCTTAATGTGTACGTACTTGACTGGCCCCTATAGAACAATGCAATTCTAACCACCACCTTGTAGAACTTACCTTAAGCCTTGGTGGTACATATTCTTATTCCACAGTACTCCAGACGCGAGCCTCCATTTCACCTTCCCGCTCCAATGCAATGTGCGATATCATTTTCAATCTTCTTGTTTCCTTGGATTATAGACCCAAGGAATCTCATGGGTATGACTTGTGTATCGATGGTCACTTCCACATCCGCTTCAGGTACTATATTTTAGTTCTGCTTAACCTGAACATTTAGATAACATGATCTGTCTCCAAACTTCCAGCCTATCATTAACTCCATCGCACGCTTCGTCGATCAATACTAAGTGATCTTCGAATAGCATACCCCACGACACCTTTCTTTGGATATGCCACATCAATTTGTCTAGCACTAGCCACTAAGACAGATAGAAACGGGCTAAGGGTTGATCCCGATCTGTGTTCCGAGTCACCTCCCACTGGTCATACCTGGGGCTTGGCTCCATCGTACATGTCCTTCATTGCCCTAATGTAAGCCACATGGATACCTCTAGACTCCAAATACCTCCATAGAACCGCCCTAGGAACTTTATCGTATGCCATTCTAGGCCAATGGGTACCATGTGTAAGTTTCTCTTTCTATCTTCCCATCCCTATACTGCTCCATTAATCTCCTTATAATAAAACTTCTGGTGTAATCAATTAGGATAGCAAGAAAGGATTTAGAAACATTATGGAACTTTAGGAGAAGTTGAAAATGTAACTTCAGTTCACATAGCTTTGTAGCACTGACATGGAGCATCATAATCAAGAGAACATCAGCTTGCTTGCATATCTCATTCAGGACTTCATGTTGGACCACAGAAATCATGGATATCTTGCCAATGTTGCCCTTCGATTTTCTTTGACGGGGACCTGGTAGGTTCTCAATGCTCTCAAATGGCAGGGCTGCAAAAGAAACCGAGTCAGTCAGTCCAAAAACGTGAAGAATATCAATAAACTAAAGGAGACCTATACCTTTCATATTTCACCCCCCCTCCCTTGCTGATCCTTTTCTTCAACAGATAAATATTATTCAGAATTAGACAAAGTGTGTTCATGGTTTTGACTGATAGAAGTTCTGAAAGAGGAATGTTAACAATCTTTAAGTAGAGCACTTACCGGGAAAAAGGAAAACCTTAATTCATTTTATGTACATTTTAACCTGGGACTTTATGGAACTAGCGTAGCCCTGCACCTTTGGTCATATTATGCCATCATACAAAGCAGCTGAGGTTCACAAACAATGGGCGGAGAATATATAAGATATAGTTAGAATCAGAAGCATCGCTCATTCTTCTGATGCAACACACTTTTGGAGATCATAAAAGGTTTGTTGAGTGCCAAGCTTCAGTTTCTGGGATTAACTTGGGCCTCTCTGAATCCTACTTTTCAAGATTGATAGTGACTTGTTTTTGATTGAAGTGATTAAGAGGGATCATTACAAATTTTTTGTTTCCATATCAAGCCTGCTTTGATAATATTGGTATGCTATGAGCATAATGGAGCAGTATGGGCAAAGAGGATTCATTGCGGACTCCAACTTCCCTCAGAATGAGGCATAGTAGTAGTTGTTGTATCAGGGTGACTTTAAGCTGCATTGCATTTTATGGTTCTTTCGGTCATTGAGTGCTTCCTGTATGAATTTTAGTTCTACAAGAGATAATACTGGGGTTGGGGCTGTGCATAAATGTTTTCCTTTTAAATGAATGGCTGTGCTTAATTATTTGCACTGCCGAATTCTCTCTCTTTCTAGTATTATGTAATGCAAAACTTGGAAACAAAATTTGAAAGCTAGATACTTCCCATTTTGTGCAACTACGTATGCTGATACACAAATGGGAAATAACTAAACTTGCATTCAAATTCTTTTTCCCACGTTTTGCTTTACCTAAACCGCTCATCTTATATCTTAACACATACACTCGAAATATAGAGAATTTGGCAATCCAGATGTGGATAGAATGGGAATGCTATAGTAACGGATAATCCATTCTATCTTCTCCTTTTCCACTTTGCCCTTTTTTTTCTCTTTACTTTTTATTGAAGTCTAGATTGAAAACAGGATGACCTAAATTACTTGACGTGATAAATTAGCGTCTCAAATCAACTAGCTTCATTTAATTATTATGCAAATAATATTTTGCTAAAGTTTCCCCTCCCAAACCACATGCAGGGAAATGGTTCACATGGCTATAGATGGCATGTGGCAGGTGTTTAAGCTTCAGCGGTCTACCTCTAGAAATGATTTTTGCCGTATAGCTGCTAAAAATGGAATTCTGCTGAGGCTCATCAACACTCTTTACAGCTTGAATGAAGCAGCTCGTTTAGCTTCTGCATCTGGTGGAGGTGGGTTCCCACCTGATGGATTGGCTCCCCGACCACGGTCTGGGCCACTGGACCCTGGCAATTCTTCATTTATGCAGACTGAAATGCCCCCTTATGGAACTGATCAGCCAGATATGCTTAAAATTAAGAATGGAGATCGTGTTTTGCCATCTGGAATGCAGGAACCTTCACGTACTTCAGCTTCACATTCACCAGATTCTCCGTTTTTTCGACAGGATGGTGAGAGACCCCGGTCAAGTAATGCTACAATGGAAGCTTCTGGTCTGTCAAGATTGCCAGATGGAAATTTAGTAACAAAAGATCGAGAAAGCTTGGACAGATACAAAAATGATCTCTTTCGAGCTGAGATTGACCTTAGACAGCAAAGAGGTGGCAATACAAGTAGAATATCAACTGATAGGGGATCAAAACAGATGGAAGGGGCATCATATGGGTTTCCTGCTTCAACAGCTTCTCAGCAAGAGAATGTTCGGCCCCTTCTTAGTTTGTTGGAGAAGGAACCCCCATCTCGCCATTTCTCGGGTCAGCTTGAATATCACAATCTTCCTGGACTGGAGAAGCATGAAAGTATACTCCCTCTTCTACATGCATCTAATGAAAAGAAAACCAACGGTTTGGATTTTTTGATGGCTGAATTTGCAGGTAATGTTTCAGCTGCCTGTTAAATTTGTTGCCTTTGCTGTAGAAACTGTGAACGTCCCTGACTCCCATTGTAATTGGAAAAGAACTGAAGTGTTTGTAATACTCCCTTTCTTATAAGGCATTGTCTTTTGATTATCACTAAGCAGAATCTTGTTTTCATCTTCTCTAGTGACTAGGATTCCTCTAAATGCTCGATTAATTTCTGAACAGAGGTTTCTGGACGTGGAAGGGAAAATACTAACCTGGAGTCATTGCCAAGAAGTCCACATAAAGCTGCCACTAAGAAAGTTGGAGGGGCAACTTCTACTGATGGAATTGCTTCAACTTCTGGATTTGCATCACAGACTGCATCAGGTGTATTGTCCGGTTCTGGAGTGTTAAATGCTAGACCAGGAAGTGCAGCATCATCTGGAATACTTTCACACATGGCTCCCCCGTGGAATGCTGATGTTGCGAGGGAATACTTGGAAAAGGTAGCAGACCTTCTGCTTGAGTTTGCTGCAGCAGACACAACCGTTAAATCCTTCATGTGCAGCCAAAGTTTGCTCAGCCGTCTTTTTCAGATGTTTAATAAGATAGAGCCCCCTATTCTTCTTAAGGTACTTCTTTTCTAGTGAAAGTTTCTGTTCAGCAATGGTTTTACTATTATCACATAATTATGCTCATGATGGTTCGTTTTCTTTTATTTTCCTTTTTGTTTTGTTTCTTCTTTTGTTTCAGCTTTTGAAATGCATTAATCACCTTTCAACAGACCCACACTGCTTAGAACATCTACAGCGAGCAGATGCAATCAAGTATTTGATACCCAATCTTGATCTCAAAGAGGGTCCCCTTGTGTCCCAAATACATCATGAGGTAATCTAAGCATATAATTCACGGGTTAACCAGAGTGCGTGTTGATGCATACGATTTTATTGTGGAACCAAATAATTAATGGGATGTATCATTCATGTACATGAATTAGGATTTGGAGTAAATATTTTGATTTTCAGCGCATCAGCTCTTTGCTCCTATGATTCTTAGCAAAACATTCTGCTCACTCAGTGACACATAAGCACCAAAAAAGAAACAAATAGAACTCTCCATATTTATCTTAATGTTATTTTTTAAAATCTCCGGGAAGATTTCTTCAATCCATAAAATGTGTATTGGTCTAATCAAGGTTTGCTAGAAAGTACGAATAATTCAATTTGGGAAGCTTATTTATATAAATTTCACTATCTGCTTAGTCGAAGATTGCAATTAAGGATGTGAAAACTTTAGTATTTAGTTTGTTTTTTATTTGAAGGGGGACCATGTTATAGTCCTAGCTTTGCCACTTGTTATCATTTAGGGTCGTTTGGTAGAGTGTATTAGCAAAAATAATGCAAGCATTAACTTTTTGTATTATTAATACCTTGTTTGGTACACTTTTTCATGCTATGTATAACTAATGTAAGCATTAGTTATATACTCTATTGAGTATTAAGGTGTGTATTACTAATACCATGGATTTCTAGGTATTAGTAATGCAAGAGTTTTAATGCATGCATTAGCATGGTTAAAGATCCCATTGCCCCTCAAAATCTTTTTTACATCTTTTCCACCATCATTGTGAAGGGTATCTTTGTAAATAGTTGTTTTTATGCCATGCATGCTATTTTTAATACACTAAACCAAACAATGCATAAAATAGTCTATGTATAATTAATGCAAGCATTACTAATACAAGCATTATCAATGCAAACATTACTAATACACTCTATTTAGCATTATTTTTATACACTACCAAACGACCCCTTAGTTGGAGATTGTCAGCTTGTGATTCGTCAGTCGTAAATGGCTATTCTGATGGAACTTTGAACACTGATTTCTTAAAAAAAATTGTTGATAGAAGTAACATCTTGTATTCATTTCAACAGCAGCACCTGGAGAGTGCTGAAGGGGTATTTACAAGCTCATGAAAAGACCCTGGGTGAAAACTGTCAAAAGCTAGTCTAACCTATAAAATCTATCAAATCCCCTATATATCCCCCAGTAAATCCTGATTACACCAAAAATATAAGAGACTAAGACAATTCATCCTAAATCTATGGATGGAGTTGATTTTGTCTTCAAAAAGTCTTTTGAGTTTCTTGCTTTCCAAGCTATCTACCAAATGCAAGCAGATATTAGCTGCCACCAGTTCTCTTTTCCATTTCTGTTGCCTATTCCTGATGAGTATAGTTCAAAAGTAGTTCAGGCATGGCCCAGCTAACTCCAAGAATACAAAAGAACATGTACGACAGATTTGCAGTTGTCTTGCAATGAAAGAAAAGATGGTCATTTGTTTCCACGTCTAATCCACAAAGTAGACATCATGAGCAAATCTGAAACCCTCTTCTTTGTAGTCTTTCATGTGTTAGGCATGCTTTCCTAACCACTAACCAAGCAAAACAGGAGGAGACCTATAGGGGAATCTTGATTTTCCAAATGAGTTTCCACTTATCAAGGCCACACCACTATGTGGAGGTTCTATGATTATAATTCAAGTAGGCAGATTTGACAGAAAAATCCCTTACAATTCTACATCCATTTTGATTTGTCTGGTATATCTGGAGATCCTGAAAGGTTCCAAAGTTTGTAATAGCTCGGCTACTCTGTCAATCTCCAAATCATTTAGTGCTCTTCTGAATAGCAGATTCCATCCTTGATGGTCCCATACCTGGTTTATCTTTGTTTGTTGTTGAAGGCTAATTGAGTAGAGATCAGGTCTTCAATGAGTTCTGACCTGTCATGCATCATCCCAGAATATGTCTTATTTACTCCAGTTGTGGGGAAAAGTATGGATTTAAGTTTTGAAAGCCTATAGTTGTGGCTCTTCGACAAGTTAAAGGAAACAATTCCCCCAACTCAACCATAGCCAGACCTGCTGTCACTGTTTGTTATTTTTCCTAGTAAGAAGTGCTTTGTAAAATGGCTCATAAATTAGAACCATACTTTGATCTGGATATAGATAAGAGTAAGAGCTCTCAGCATGGTCTATTTTTTTGTTTTATCTTGTTAGTGAGTTGTGATATCTTAGGTTTACGCTTGCATGATGCTCATGGATCGTTTCTTGCATTTTTTCCTTGCTTCAGGTTCTAAATGCATTGTTCAACCTCTGTAAGATCAATAAGAGAAGACAGGAGCAAGCTGCGGAAAATGGAATTATTCCACACTTGATGCATTTTATCATGACCAGTTCTCCATTGAAACAATATGCATTGCCTCTTCTATGTGATATGGCTCATGCATCACGTAATTCAAGAGAGCAGCTTCGCGCTCATGGTGGGCTTGATGTGTACCTGAGCTTACTTGAAGATGAACTCTGGTCTGTCACGGCATTAGATTCCATTGCTGTTTGTTTGGCACATGACAATGAAAGCAGGAAAGTGGAACAAGCTTTGCTTAAGAAGGATGCCATACAGAAAATGGTCAAGTTCTTCGAATGTTGTCCAGAACAGCATTTTCTGCACATACTGGAGCCTTTCTTGAAAATTATCACGTATGTCATTTTGCAAGTTCTTACTTTACCTTTTTGCCGCTTGCAAATGTTGTGTGTTTGTCTTTGTTTGACTTGAGGTTAATGAATCTGCCTACAATTGAATGACTCTTCTGGAAATGTGGTTGATTGGAACAAAAGCAAAATGGTTTAAGTTTGACCATTTCGGCTTGGTAGTAGTTTAGCTAGCCAGATGCACCTGCAAAATAATTCTTCTGTTTTCTGGATAATTTTTATGCAGGAAATCATCTCGAATAAATACAACTCTGGCTGTCAATGGATTAACACCATTGCTTGTCTCTAGACTTGATCACCGAGATGCTATAGCTCGACTGAATTTGCTCAAGTTGATAAAGGTGATATATTATTGCTTTTTGAGTGGTTCTATTATGGTTCTTGCGACCTTCTAACATGTCTAAATGGATTGAATGGTCTTCCCTGTATTCCCCGTTGGTAACTAATTCTGTCTCTCTCAATCAGTGTTATTTTATAGTAGCAACAAAAGACATGATGATATACATCCTTCTACCTATTCACTCTCTTCCCTGTCCCCTCTGACTGGGCAACCTCCTTCAGACAACATGATATTGTCCTTTATAAATGTTGTGTGTTGAATACTGCATAGCATCAGTACCAGCAACCTGAATGGTAATTAGTGTTTGTTAAAAGCAATTGCTGATGATTTCCTCATAATTTCTTTGACGGCAGGCTGTGTATGAGCACCATCCGCGTCCAAAACAGCTTATTGTGGAGAATGATCTACCTCAAAAGCTTCAGAATTTGATTGAAGAGCGCAGAGATGGACAGACTTCAGGTGGCCAAGTTTTGGTCAAACAGATGGCGACTTCTCTGCTTAAAGCTCTCCACATAAACACAGTTTTGTAAATTATTACTGCTGTATATTTCTATGGTTTCAGGTCTGTAATTAGTCCTTTTACTTGGTTTACATTATTTGCTGTGCTATGGGTGTTTTTTAGTCCCCCTCTTTCCCATGTAATTATATCCTTTGGTGTGTCTGAAAGTGAGATGCTCGTATCAAATTTGTGAATTTTTCTTTATGGAGTTATGGACTAAATGAGCAGTTTTATTTGTACTATAAACTTAACTTAAATAGTGCTCTCCTCTGTGGATTATAATAAATCGTACACTTTCTTAACTCTCTTTCACCAAAGAGTTAGCATAGACTCCAACAAAACTTGGGAGAGGAAACAAAAATCTTCCATAACTTAATTTGGAGATTGACCTTTCTTTCCCAATCTGATTGGTGCTATCTTTTATGAAGAGAATGAATCTTTTCTCGAAGAATCAAAAAAAGGGGGCCAACCTCCTGTCGGAATGATTTGGAGGATCCAAAACAAGAATATTTCATATTTCTGTGTCAATATGCCACTCGCCTATGAATAAACAAATATGTTTTGCTACAAAACCTAAGCATGAGAAAAACCTTTTTCTTGAAGGGTGTAGAACTACCTACACTAAGAAAGCAAATAGTGATTGATAGACGCACGAGAAACCATACATATATAAATGTTGGGTTTTCATACATAAATTAATGTTTTCACGTTGACAGAAACTCCCTGCAATTTCCTCTTCTGACGAGGGTGAGGGGTAGGGAAGCCAGAGACAATGAGATTTAAGTAACTTGATCATGTAACTACAACTCTTCTTCAACACAACACAGGACAAAAAACAAAAATATGCACATTGTTACCACTTCCAAAATATGTTTCAGACAACGATTGTACGTACATCTTAAAGCAATCCATATCAAATTCAGCAAAACTCATCAGTAACAAATTTTCTCAAGGCTGTGTTAACAGAGCATCCAGAGTAAACGTTGCAACAAAATGCAGTACAAGAAAGCTAATATGTCAATAAATAGAACATCCTCTAATTTCTCGCCATCACAAACTTGAATCCCTTGATACAAACCACTCAGAAAGCAAACCAATGCACCCATACACAACCATGTTCAGAAGATCGGGCACTCCAGTCTTTTATATCAAATCAGCCACGTTCATGGGCATTTCATCTATCTGGGTACTGTAGTATTGCTCTATGTCTCTCAAAATTTTAATATCATCAGTCTTCACAAAATTTATAGCAACACCCTGCAACCCATGAGGGAAAAACGGGTTAATCACACGAATGAGACTATAGTGGTGGTTCTTTTCAGAGCAATTTGTACGAAAAGGATGAAAATATCTGAAGAATTCCTAATCAAACAGAAGAAAGCACAAGTTTTGAAAGTAAATTTATTTTAAATAGTCAGAAGGATATATAGTAAAGCAAGTAGAATATAGCTGTTGTAAATTATCTGCCTCTGCATTAGTGAGCCGATTGTCAATAATTCAGAATATTTTTTGTTAAGGAGTCATAATTGAGAGTAAACAAAACGCTCTACAGAGACGCCACTGTTTAGCTGTACTTATTATTGGATAATTATAATATTCATCTGCTAAGCAATATACATTGACTAGACAATTTTATAGCTTTTTGTAATCATATGATAAGCTTAAGTTGCCTCAAACGGGCAGAATTGTACTAAAAGATGATTAAGTGAAGGTTATAATAAATAAGGGATTGATTTACGAGGGAACACAAAAAATATACCTTTCGACCAAAACGACCAGACCGACCAATGCGATGAATGTAGAGCTCTCTGTTGTTTGGAAGGTCGTAATTAATCACCAGAGACACCTGAAATCGATATGGTAAGCAAAATGTGAAAGACAATATAGCAACATCTTTTTGATAATAAAGATAGTACAGGGGAAATATTCCCTAGATGCAGCAGCCAAAGAGATAAGGATACTCAGATGGCAATGTGCTTGCCACTGTAGGTCAGGATACCGAGTATAAAGCAAGTTAACATTCTAACCATTAACAATTGTTGCATTTGAAAATCATATTGTCACTGCATTCTTATCCTTAATAGTAATACTATCAGGTATGCCGAAATGCATTTGCGATAGGAACACAGCTTCTTTTATAGCTTCTTCATTGTACACAGGGTTATCAAACATCGGAAAATGTACTTGCATACAATTGCAATAGCTGTGTGATTATACATGAGGGATGTCATACATTTTTTGTTAACCTTACATTAAAGAATATGAGATCTATCCATCAATTTCAGTAACTATTGCATTAAAAGCCATATACGTCCAAAATTCCAGTATATCCTGCATCCCCTATCCACATCACTGAATAAATTTCGAGATGGGGAAGAGGGAAATGTTCCCTAAATTAAGACGGAGTAGATATCCTGAGAAAAGTCTGCTCCTCTCTTCTACTGATTCTTCTAATCCTTTGAAACCTTTTTCTCATCCATACTAGTTGACTTTTGCAGCTAGCTAAAAAAAGGAAGTTATACATTCAAAAATGAACTGCACATCAGTATGCATAGTGATTAAGAAAGTAACATTAACTGAAAGCTTTACAAAGAAAAAACAGAGGAAACTTCTTCAGAAACTGCGAACACCAGATCAGTCCCTGTAATAGTCTATAATTGTATGCTTTATAAGGCTGCAAAGCACTTCCATCACTAAAAAAAAAATAGTATTTGAACCACAGTAACTTATGTTGGACCTTTCCAATTTCCTGAACAAACTCTACCAGCATAAACAAACTCATATTTACATAATGTTAAGCTTGGATTGTTAAAGCAGACAAAATTAGTAATAGCAGCTTTCAGACAAATTAGCTATCACAAATTAGAGAATTTAACTAGGGTGTGGAGGCGGTTAAAGAGTAAAGAACATAGAGCTTGCCTGTTGAACATCAAGTCCCCTCGCCCAAACATCTGTTGTGATTAGAACACGAGTCGTGCCACCTCGGAACTCAGCCATAATAGCATCTCTCTCCTTCTGTGGCATGTCTCCGTGCATAGATGAGACTGTAAAATTATTCTCACGCATCTTGTTAGTTAGCCAATCAACCTGTCACATTAATCACACTTCCTTTAGAAAGACATGGTACAAAAACAAATGCACCATCTGTGTAGGGGAAAAGAAAGAATAGATTTGGAATAAATTGCTTGGTTTTTCTCTCAAACATGTTGGAAATTAAATTGTATTTGCAAGTAAGTCAAAAATGAGGGGAAAAAAGTATTTCCTACTCAAATTACACATTTACATGTATTATAAACCTTTTATATTTACAATCCTTATTTTTTAATCAGGATCCCATGATTACAATTTAACGTTGACATTCTTAACACACACACACCTCAAGTTGGAGGGTACATATCATATGCTCCAAACTTGGCAGAAATATACTTGTTTTTGGAGCCACACAATGACTTTATACCCCGATTCTATTTTTTGTCAAATAAGATGACACTCTGACTATAAATGCTTTGTTTCTTTCATGAAACACTGAATTAGAAGCGATGTGTACTACAGCCTGGTTGTCACAGATCAATTACATTAGTACATGAAAGTACAGTGATATACTTTTTACTTCTCCCATTGATTTCTACAGAGAACTCCATTCACCGAAAAAAGACTCTAATAATACCTGAATGATATCAAAAGCTTTCCAATAACTGACAAATATAAAACATAAGTACCATAATGAAAACCCCCCAAAACAATCAAAGGAAGGCTCCTAATATTACGATCTCTTATTTAAGGCAACAGTCCACTATAGTTCACTTGATTTGTCAAGAAAGAAGTCCACTATGATTCACTTGGGAGCACAAGAACAAGGTGACAATGTTACCTTTCGTTTTGTGTTGCAGAAAATAACAGCCTGGGTAATGGTGAGTGTATCATAAAGATCACACAGTGTATCAAATTTCCACTCTTCTCTCTCCACCGCTACAAAGAACTGTTTGATGCCCTGCAACAATACAAAAAAACATGAGCAAAATAATTCTAATGAAAATTATTACATCAGTAATCATTGTGACCCTTCATCTGCTTTCCTGAGTGGGGACTTCTGTGAGAAAAAGAACAACTCAAATCAACACTTGCCTCTAGAGTCAATTCATCACGTTTTACAAGAATCCGAACAGGATCTGTCATAAATTTGCTTGTTATCTCCAGAATTTCATTTGGAAGTGTGGCAGAAATCAGTACAACCTGCAGAGTCATGTCAAACGTTTATATACTTGTCCAGAGAAGGAGTGAGAGAAAGAAAGAGAGGGAACAGACACACAGACACATGTCCAGCGCTTAAAAGTACAGCAGGAGAATCTAATAAAAAATTTCAGTTCCATTTTGCAGTTGGTGGGAAGGGCACAGACCATCTCTTTTCCTCTATAAAGCAAAAAATCATACATAACAAACAGCAAACAGGACTCTATACTAAGAAAGCAAAACAACCAGACAATTTCATTCCCAGCTTTTTACCTCAAAAAAAAGTACAAAACATGCAAAGTAAACTGGATTCTTCATTTTCTAAGCTACTGGATCACACAATTAAAAACAGAAAAAGCAAATCCAAACATAGAATTTACACAGAATCTGTAGACTTCAACACAGGCCGCATGCAGCACAAGCAACGCAATTCAAGCAACACTACCAACAAAGTGTGATCAATGATGGATCAGTGAGGAGCTGCACAATGTATATGATTCACTGGTGGGTAGCCGCACACCAAAATTTAACAGCTTACGGACCAGTTCTGGGTGAAGATTTGTAATATAACTCAATTGTTTTGAACAATAACTTTTTGTAGAAATAATCACCTAATAAGCAAGAATATAAGTTTTTTTTTATGCATTTAGAGTAACAGACAACTCACCTGAAGCTCTGGTGGAAGATATCTGTAAACATCATATATCTGATCTTTAAAACCACGGCTCAACATCTCATCAGATTCATCCTAACAAAATCAGAAGTAGAGTAAGACCTCAAATATTTTAATGGAAAAGTAATCAGCTGAAAAAAGATTCAACAAGCAAGATAATTATTAAGGTAAAAAGCCATAAACTTACAAGAACCAATAATTTTATGGCCCTAGTTCGTAAAGTTCTCCTTTTAATCATGTCACAGACTCTTCCAGGAGTTCCAGAGACTACTTGTACTCCATGCTCTAGCTTTCTGATATCTTCACCCACGCTTTTGCCTCCAATACATGCATGTGCCTGTATGTTAATGTAATCTCCAATAGCCAAAATCACCTTTTCCGTCTGAGCTGCAAGCTCCCGTGTAGGAGACAAAATCAATGCTTGTACCCTAAGAAAACACATAGGAAATCACTCAGAATTCCTGAGACTTCATGAAATAGCAAACTGCATACAAATTCTGAAGTTTATTTTTGATGAACAAATTTGGAACTTTACAAGTGGCCAAAAGGAAATAAAGTCTGAACTTTACAAGTGGCCAAAAGAAAACTACTTTTAATCCAAAAGCCCATTCCTTATTGTTCTTGCCTCACGAAAAAAAATCAGGAGCAAAAGCTATCATATGTTGATACTAGATTTTCAGCCATACCAGAAAGTAAAATAACCTCACATGTAATAAATTGTTAACATTAAACACATCCATCATATCCGCATTTCAATAAACTCAGCCATCAGAGTAATGAAACACCTCACCATCATTAATCATAGTGTATAATAGACAAACTATCATGTGGATTCAGGATTTCAAGACTGTGGTGAGGAGTACTCCTCAGTGGCAATGGGAGTAAGCCTAGTACAAATAAATCTACTTCCAATCTTTTTCAAATATACACATAGAAACAAATCTACAACTCCTCGAACTGTATCCAACCTTTGGAATGATCAGAACACAATGGAAGCAAAACATCCATAGTTGTGTCTTAAGAATTTGAAATTTAGTAGAGAAAAAAACTCTAATTGTAGAGAAACTACCTATTTGTGACAATTTAAGACAAAGTGTTTAGTATTGATGTGAAACAATAACAAATTAAACAACATGACTAGTGAGAATTCATACAACTAGCTTTGGGTTGAGGCATAGTTGTTATAGTATTCGAGTGAAACATAATGAATTCATAGTGTCAACAGCAACTAGGTTGAAGATTGAGGCAAAACAATCATAAGAAAGTAGGTAGTTTCCCTAGTGGGAAAATCCAAAATATATAGTGGGAAATTGAATAAGAAAAATACATTTTAACTATATATGCAGACAACTACAACTACATAAACTAGGTGACATGAGTGGCGTTGGAATACATACTCGGAATTTTTGGTATCGACAACTTGGCAAACGGTAAGGGCAATCATGGAGGTTTTTCCGGTACCGGATTGTGCCTGAGCAATGACGTCACGGCCGGATATAATGGGCAAGACAGCCCGTTGTTGGATGGCAGATGGTTTTTCGAAGCCGTATTGGTAAATCCCTCTAAGAAGGTCATCTTTAATCCCCATCTCAGCGAAACTCGTGATTGGTTCAACACCTTTAGATGTCTCGAAAACTAACCTGTCTTCCTCCATCGGCGGCCTCCTCCTGTTCGCCGGAACAACCGACCCTGACGCCACCGCCTCCATCAATAATTGAAAGAAAATTTGTAGCTTTTTACCTTTGTTGTGAGAGATGGAGTTCCCGACGAAGAAAAAGCCCTAATAATCCTATTTTTATGTATGTATAATATAACGTGCAGAGTGGGTCTAGCTGGATTGTACTGTATCAAGTAATACTTGTACATCTGGCCCGACCCGACCCAACCCGAATTCACTACTTCTATTTTATTTATTTAGAGTTTGTTCGAAAATATTTTATTTTTCGAAAATAAGTGGCTTACTCCATTAATTGCTACACTACAGTTATATCGGGGTCTTTTCCTATAACAGTTGTACATGTTATGTTTTTAGTTTTTAGTAGAGGTTTCTTAAATACAACTTGTGATTATGTATATATAAAGTCATCTGTCTCAGATATACTATTTTATGATTTGTATTACTTGTTATGTTCCTCATTGGGATCCATTTATATATTGAATGTCATTAGGTTCTTGTTCACTTCGTCTTGGCTTGGGCCGGGATAATTTTTTCGACCTTCAAATTGTATATTAATCATTATTTTAAATATTGAATTCATGTATAAATTTTTTTGCAATTTTAAATTTAAGTCTTCACATAGACTTTGGTCGTGCTTCTTTAGTTGTTCTTTATTAACTACTCTTTATAGATGTTTATTTTCAATTTTCATAAGAATGACGTGATCTCTCGTGAAGAAATCAAATTCATTCTCAATGTTCACACTAGATTAATAAATATGAATTTTTTTTCATTATCGTAGAAAGACCCTAAATATAATATTACATCTAAGTCCAGGTTAACCTCACATTAAGTCATCGAGTTTGTAACATAAATATATAAAAAAAATATCAAATTAATTTTTCTAATCATAAAATAAAATTAGAAAAATAATATTAATTTTCATAATTACTGAAATGTTTCTTCAAAAAAGTTTTTAAGTGTCCGATAATCAAAAGAAATGGTTGGTTATATTAACTTTTTGAACTAGCGCTAATATCAGTATTACCATAATAGATAAATTCAAAATTTATTTGTAACGATCCATTAGGTCGTTTTGAGTACTATAGCTTATTATTTCATAAAAGACTCTTTCAATAGATTCTAAATGAGTATTTTGGACTATTCGTAACTATAGTTATATAATTAAGGGGGTAATTTAAATAATTAATATAGTTGGTCGGAGGACAAGATTGAAGCGGCATCTTTAAGGTATTCCATGAATTTTTCCTTACTTTGCAATAGATGAATAATGTAGGAAAGTTATAACATGTTAGTGTAGGAATTACTATATTCTATTGTTGGGGATGAAAGAATGAAAGGGTATTATGCAATGTGTGTTCACTGTCGTTTGTCGTGTTGAAATTCCGCCGAATCAATGTATTGATTTAAGTTTAGTTTAATTATTAATGTTGGTTGTAAAGAAAATGAGTAAAATTGAATAAGAAAAAATGGGGAACAAATCCTTAGTAGCTGAATTGGAATCTGGGTCACACTTCTATTCTAGATAAATATGGAATTGTCATGGCTATTCTTCTTGTACCCACGTGATTGCTAATGACCAGTAAATTGTCCATCAACTTGAGTTCTATATGTGGAAAGTGAATTAAGTTGTGGTTGTTGCCAGCTTGCCACTGGTTTCGTAACCAGTGGTACAAATGTTTAATATTATTATTTTTCTTATCAGGTTATAAAATTAGGTTTTGATATATGGAGATAGGTAATTAAATATTAGGTGTATTTTATACTTGATAGATTGGAAGCATTCGGAGGTATTGAGGAAAGGAAAGGCATTGGGGAATTAGCTCCCTTGACTTTGGTTCTTCGGTGGAGATAGGTTATTGTTTATTCTATGTGATAAATAGACTTTTAATAGTAATTGATAATCATTGAGTGATATTGTGAATTTTTCTATGTACTTGGTGGTTGTGGTTGGTTTGAAATTCCAAGACCGTGAAATCCATAATCTTAAACTTTATTTATCAAAGTGTTGGAAGACTTGATGAAATATTGTTAATGAAGTAAAAGCGGTGATAACAAATAATAAATTAACGATATGTTTGGATCGGGTGCCCCGAGCCGGCATGATATTATTGGATCGGATGTCACATTCCGACACGATATATTTGGATCGGATGCCACGAGTCGGCACAATATTATTGGATCGGGTGTTATGTTTCGGCACGGTAACATTTAAGGAAAACATATATAAACAAAGTAATGTACTCAATCTCAAAGAACTCAATTCCCAAAAGAGCTTGGTGTGGAGGCATGAGTCCTCATGTGTGTTCTTGATATTGTTGACTGATTACATACTTACTTTAGTGTTGTTGTCACCGGTTCATGTTGTTTGTTTCTTGCCACCTGTTAAGTGCCATAGTTGATTTTATACTATTACTCATTGCATATTGGTCTCTATTTTGAATTGGCCGATGATATTTACTCAGTACATGTTGCCCTATACTGACCCCTACTTGTGTTTTCTTCGTTTTCTTTGTGGAGTGCAGCAAGTGTACCATTGACTTCGATCGCCCTCAGCTCTAGCCAGTCTCCAGCACATCAGATTTCAGGGTGAGCTATTCCTCCTAGCTCGTGCTGGATTCTGTCTTTCATGGCATGATGTTCTTAAATTTCGGACATAGACTATCCTACTTATTTATTTTGGCGTCTTTAATACTCTTAGACTTGGTATTTTGAGAATAGATGTCCTTGATGTGATGACTTTCAAGTTTTGGGGATAATATGTAATAGACTCTAGAGGTTTATTTTATTGCTAACTTTAATAAGTTTTGAGCTTCCACATTATGGTTGTTTTCCGTAAGTTGAACAATTGATATTAGTTGGGGTTGAATTCGTTGGTTTGCTCACCTAGGAGGTTAAGTGTGGGTGCCACTCATGACTCGTTTTGGGTTATGACAAACTTGTTATCAGAGCTAGGTTCGGTGATCTCATCACACAAGGACAAGTCTAGTAGAGTCTTGCGGAATGGTACGGGGACGCCTTTACTTTTCTTTGAGAGGCTATAGGACTTTAGGAAAACTCATTTCTTTCTTTCTTTCGTGCTATTACTTAAATCTAATTGGTATCTAGGTTATACAAATTGGTATCTGACCTTCTTCACTCTATTTCGCAGATGGTTTGAACTAGAGCAACAACTGTGGCAACACCAACACCAGCAAGACAGGGTGCGCATGAGCCAACCATTATGGCTGCACCCCGAGGGGGAGCAGTGGCAAGAGGCCGTGGTAGAGGTCGTAGGAGAAGGCCCACTAGAGGTAGAGGACAAGCACCTGATCCAACTAGGGATAGAGCAGTGACCCCTCCACCGGCTGACGAGGTAGCGAGAGAGGGTGATGAGGGGGAGGATGAGCAAACTTAGTTAACCTGTCAACAATTTCCCATATAGAATCAAACTTACCCAATGTCTTTGGAAGACCAACCACAAAATCCATTGCAATTCTATCCCACTTCCATTCAGGAATGGGCATTCTCTGAAGGGTCCCTCCAGGCCTCTGATGCTCATATTTTACTTGTTGACGATTCGGACATTGGGAAACAAAATCAACAATGTCACGCTTCATTCTACTCCACAATAATACTGTCTCAGATCACGATACATCTTGGTTGCACCAGGATGTATAGAATACATCGAACTATGAGCCTATGTAAGAATAATATGAGTCAAATCATCAACACGGGGCACACATACCGGCCCCTAGTCCTCAAGACGCCTTCATCATCGATCACAACCTCTTTGGCCTCTCCTTGCATTACCATATCACGAATTCGACTCAACTTCTCATCATCAAACTGTTTTCCTTTAATCTTTTCAATAAATGAAGATCTTGCCTCCACACAGGCTAAGAATCCTCCTTTCTCAGTTACTTCCAGCCTCATAAAGTCATTGGCAGCCTAGAAATCTGTAAGTGGGCTAAACTCCCCATGCTTCCTGCTTTTCTACTTAGGGCATCAGCAACAACATTAACTTTTCGAGGGTGATATAGAATAGTAATATCATAGTCTTTCAATAACTCCATCCACCTCCTCTGCCTCAAATTCAAGTCCTTCTGAGTGAACACATATTGTAAACTACGATGATTTGTATATACTTCACACTTGACCCCATATAGATAATGCCTCCACTGCTTCAATGCAAATACAACCGCAGCCAACTCCAAATCATAGGTCGGATAGTTACGTTCATGCACTTTCAATTGCCTTGAAGCATAGGCAATTACATTCCTCTCCTATATTAACACTGCACCTAAACCAGAATAAGATGCATAACAATAAACAATGAAATTCTTACCTTCCATAGGCGAGGCAAGAATTGGTGCAGTAGTCAACAAGGTTTTGAGTTTCAGGAAGCTCTCTTTACACTCATCCAACCATACAAAGGGAACATTCTGCTTGGTCAAGTTGGTCAGTTGTGAAGCAATGGAAGAAAATCCCTTAATGAACCGACAGTAGTAGCTAGCTAAACCAACAAAGCTCCTTACCTCTGAAATATTAGTAGGCCTTACCCAACTCTTCACTGCTTCAATCTTAGTGGGATCCACCGTCACTCCATCCTTAGAAACCTCGTGCCCCAAGAAGGACACTGAATCGAGCCAAAACTCACACTTGGAGAATTTGGCATAAAGCCTTTTCTCCCTTAACAACCCCAATACAATTTTCAAATGCTCTTCATGTTCTTTTCTGCTCTTAGAGTAGATCTATATATCATCAATAAATACAATAACGAAGAGATCTAAATATGGCTTAAAAATTCCATTCATCAGACTCATGAAAGCAGCAAGGGCATTCGTAAGCCCAAAAGACATTATTGAGAACTCATAATGTCCATACCTTGTTCGAAAAGCAGTCTTTGGCACATCTTTTGCCCGTATTTTCAGTTGATGATAACCGGACCTCAAATTAATTTTTGAGAAGACACAAGCACCCTGTAACTGATTGAACAAGTCATTAATGTGAGGAATGGGATACTTGTTCTTAATAGTCACCTTATTCAGCTACCTGTAGTCTATGCACATCCGAAAACTACCATCCTTCTTCTTCACAAATAAAACTGGAGCACCCCAAGAAGAGGCACTTGGTCTAATAAAACCTTTACCGAACAACTCCTGAAGTTGGGCCTTTAACTCCCTTAACTTAGCCGGAGCCATTCTCTAAGGTGGAATAGAAATGGTGCGAGTTCTCGGCTCCAGGTCAATACGAAAATCAATATCCCTTTCTGGTGGCATACCAGGCAGGTTTGCAGGAAAAACATCCACAAATTCGCAAACTATCACAACAGACTCAATCGAAGGCACTTTGGAAGTATCATCCCTGAGATGTGCTAAGAAAGCTGAACAACCCTTACTCACCAACCTTTCAGCACGAAGAAAAGAGATAATACGAACTAGGGTAGGAATATAGTCACCCTCCCATACCAGCGGATCTATCCCAGGCTTGGCCAAGGTCACAGTCTTAGCATTACAATCTAAGATAGCAAAATTTGGAGAAAGCCAAGTCATACCTAGAATTACATCAAAATCAACCATCTCCAGAATAATCAAATCTACATAAGTTTTGCTCCCCACAAAAGTCACAAGGCAAGACCTATACACCTTCTCAACTAACACAGACTCAGTAACAAGAGTAGAGACACGAATAGGCATGTCAAGCAAGTCACAATGCAAATCAAGTCCATTAGCTAATGAGGAAGATACATAAGAAAACATGGATCCAAGATCAAACAATAAAGAATCCATGCGATCACAAAAAAAAAAAGTACCTATGATAACCGCATCGGATGTCTCTGCCTTTGGCCTCCTAGGGAAAGCATAACAATGAGATCTATCACCTGTCTATCCATTACCCCTGCCGGGCTGCGCTCCAGTAGTTCCAACCTGCCCGCCACCCCGACCGAACTGGTGACCACCATTACCTTGGCCACCACGTCCTCTAGAATGACGACCTCTACCATGACCACCTCTACCTCTAATTGCTGGGGATCTGCAACTCTGATCATACCGAGCCTGACTTTGCTTCGGATAATATTTCCTGATATGTACGGCCTCCCCACATCCATAACAAGTCTTGGAGGATGCCTTGAATAAATATGGCTTGATGAAATATTGTTAATGAAGTGAAAGTGGTGATAACAAATGATAAATTAACAATATATTTGGATCGGGTGCCACGAGCCGGCATGATATTATTGAATTGGGTGTCACGTTCCGACATGATATATTTGGATCGGGTGCCACGAGTCGGTATGATATTATTGGGTCGGGTGTTACGTTCTGGCACGGTAACATTTAAGGAAAACATATATAAACAACGTAATGTACTCAATCTCAAAGAACTCAATTCCCAAAAGAGCTTGGTGTGGAGGCATGAGTCCTCATGTGTGTTCTTAATATTGTTGACTGATTACGTACTTACTTTAGTGTTGTTGTCACCGGTTCATGTTGTTTGTTTCTTGCCACTTGCTAAGTGCCATAGTTGATTTTATACTATTACTCATTGCATATTGGTCTCTATTTTGAGTTGGCCGATGATATCTACTTAGTACATGTTTCCCTGTACTAACCCCTACTTGTGTTTTCTTCGTTTTCTTTGTGGAGTGCAGCAACTGTACCATCGACTTCGATTCGCCCTCAACTCTAGCCAGTATCCAACACATTAGATTTCAGGGTGAGCTATTCCTCCTAGCTCGTGCTTGATTCTCTTCGTCATGGCATGATGTCCTTAGATTTCGTACATAGACTATCCTACTTATTCATTTTGGTGTCTTTAATACTCTTAGACTTGGTATTTTGAGAATAAATGTCCTTGATATGATGACTTTCAGGTTTTGGGGATAATATGTAATAGACTCTAGAGGTTTATTTTATTGATTACTTTAATAAGTTTTGAGCTTCCGCATTATGGTTGGTTTCCGTAAGTTGAACAATTGATATAAGTTGGGGTTGAATTCGTTGGGTTGCTCACCTAGGAGGTTAAGTGTGAGTGCCACTCATGAATCATTTTGGGTCGTGACATTATTGATATCAAATGGTTTAAAAATCACACCATTTCATATTATTTTATTTTAATAAAAACAATAAATTTTAATTGTCCAAACAGGATGAATATAATTTTTTAAAATAGTGATGTGGGAGGAGGTTCAATTTGATTGCATTTTTACTTCATAGATCGAATATATTATTTTAGTATATTTGTACATTATTAATTTCTTCGACAAGTGGTAAATTTGTCTTACTATTTTTAGAATGTCGTTATTAAAACTCTTGAGTCTTTTATTGTGCAAATGAGTAGTTTAACGATTAAGAGGATGACGCTCCCACCCCCAAATAGGTCTTGCAGAGCGCACAAAAATTGCTCGATATTATGTATGTCAATGTAGGATAAAGGTTGTGTACCATACTTTTTAGTGATTCCTCTATGTTATCCTCTTGTTGATATGATATGGATTCAATACTATCTAATGATATGCATATCTCATACCCCAACAAGGTATATGATGACTTAGTCGATCGGGCAAAAAATAAATTTTATGTACTCACATAGTGGACATGTCGATTAAACTAAGAAACTTTCATAATAAATTATCTTATGATTGAAGATATTAAATCATTTTGATTTCTTACAATATTTCATTTATATTCGTGGAATGTCATTTTATTTAACCTATTATATTTCTTCAACTTTATTATAAAAAAATACTATTCTATATGTACTTACATTCTTTTATTAGAGATACTGCATTTTTTAAATGATGTAAATTCAAGTATTAAGGATGGAATGACTACATATTAGATTTTTCACATTCAACTTATTGGTAAACCCCACGTGATTCATGGAGCATATGTTTACTTACTCTTTTTTCAAGCTTATGAGTATTGTCGGGGCCTTATTCTAATAAAATATTATTATTTATGATATGATAAATGCTTTATAAATAAATTAGAAAAGATGATTAGTTATGTACTTTATCAATACTTTAAATTTTAAAATTTTATCAACTAATGTTATTAGTTTCGTCAAGCATTTTGAAATGAATAATCTTATTTTAAATATTTTATTTATGAATCTATTTCATTTTATCATGCATATGACTCAATGCTCATGTTATGTTAGTTGATTTGTTCGGTCCTCTAGGACTTAAGTTTATGGTGTGATGATTCAATCTATTTCATTTTAAGGACTTTATTTATAAATTCATTTCATTTTATGAGAAAACACATACCCCCTAAACTTGGCAGTATAACTTACTTTAGCACGTTAACTTTACATATAGTTATTTACCCCCTAATATTATTTGAAATGAATTTAATATCACCTTAAGATTATAATACCAGTCTCACAGTGGCAAGTGCATCTCACACGCGCCATGTCATCGACACATCAACACCACATCACTACCACGTCAGTGCCACCTTGAAACTTATTTAAATTTTGATTTTTTAGTTCTTCTTTTATTTCTTTTTATTTATTAACAATTTTAGAAATAAAAAAAATCAGGAAAAAATGAGGATTAATGTAACATTAAAAAAAAGTCAAGTTCATCACCATTAATACAAACACTGCCATAAATAGTTATTTTGAAGCAACAATTTTCAACACCAACAATCTTCTCTTTTCAATTTTCAAAATTAGTGATATCAATTTTGATTCAGATCTTGAAAAAAGGAAGACCCTCTTCTTAAAATCAAAAATTGATATGAGTGAAAGATCAGAAGTAAAGGAAAAAATGGTGGTGGTTGAACGACGAAGGAGAAAAAGATGAGAAAGATGGTGGTTGAAGGCGGGGAGGTTTGGAGTAGGAGAAAGAGGGTGGGGGTGTGGGGTTCGAAGAAGGAGAAATGGGGTGGGGAGTTTTGAAGAAGGACAAAGAGAGGGGGGTATTTCGAATAAGAAGAATGAGGTGGTGTAATGATGGTTGAAGGCGACAGGGGGTGGTGGGTTGTGGGGAAGAAGAAAGGGTGGAGGTTGCTGGTAGCTAAGGGTGGAGTGTGAGGAAGATGAAGCATGAAAAATGATGGTTGAAAAGAAAAAAAATGGGACCCACTTATATTTTTCCTTTTAAATTTTTTGCCAAACGCACTATTATTTATTTCATTTGCCATGTCAGTATTTTGGGTGCATTTAAATTCACTTGATATGAGATTAGGGGGGTAAAGCCCCCCCCGTAAAGTTAAAATGCTAAAGTAAGTTGTCCTGCCAAGTTCCCGGGGGGTGGGGGGGATTTAAATTCTCTCATTTTATTTTGCATATATCTCAAATCTCATGTTATATTAATTGGTTTGTTTTTGTTCCAGAAACGAAGATTTAGGCGTGACAAGTCAATTCATTTTCCGTGTAAGTTCTTCGACCAACATCGCATTATAAAAAAGAATATTTCTCACTTCAATTTAAGATTGCTTTTTATTTAGATTCAATATTTTATGTAATTTTGAATAAAATGTTACACATATATTGTTTCAAGTACAACATATTTATTAATTTCGATATGTAAACAAGTTTAAAGAGAGGGAAAATTGAAGTCTTACACATTCCAAAATAGAAAATAAAAAGTCTATGTAAACAAGTTAAAGAGAAGGGATATGGAATCTTACTCATCCCAAAATAGGAATTACACAACTTTAATTGTAGAGAAAACTAACTGTAAATATCTTGTGTAATTTTTTTTTATTACCTTAATCAAAATTTAACGTCTTATTTCAATTTTGTAGTGAAACTGATTACTTAAAATGAATTCCATTAATTTTGTGAGAATTTTTGAATTAATTGATCAAAAATTAGAAACTGTAGACACTTATTGTATTAGGTAATGAATCTGATTATTCAAATACAAATTTAATTAACTTTTTGAGAACTATTTAAGTTCATTTTCACATAGTCAGAAAATTATAGACACTTATTGAACTAGCACAAGAATTTAATATTACTGAATCATATATGCTTTTCCTAATCTAGTAAACTATAATTGTGAAGAAGTGGCTAAAAAAATATGTCAAATACAATTTATGTGGGAAATCAATCACCTTAAAAATATCATATCAAATAGAATAGTTGTGTATTATGCTCAAAATTAAAACACATGAAAAACTACAAAATATTAAAATAAGGAATATATGCCAAAAGTAAAAAAAAAATGATAAATTTTAAATAACTTTCTCAATAGATGTTAAAATATCACTATTACAATACCTATAAGAGGAAATCTTTTGCAATAATTGATTAAAAACTCTAGTCTATTTATGTTATTGTACTTTAAAAGACTTTCTCGTCTTAATTTGATAACTAATAAACTGAATCGCCAAAATTAAACAAGTATAGCTTTCAAGGAATAACTCAGCAACTAAGAGTGTACATATATAAAATGCGATACACTGGGTAATTCACTTCTTCGTTTTAATTTTAATTTTTCAAGAAAACATTTAAGCAGCGAATAGGAGACAATTTAACCAATATAGGTGAACATTCAAGAACACTTGAACTCTGTGCTATGATACCAAGTTTGTCACGATCTGAGCCTACACCCTGGACGTGGCCGGCACTCAAGAACCATTGCTGGTCCCCAAGCGAACCCTCATCCTGGCTTACTACAAGCGGAAGACTAACTTGAGCATACATAAACATCAAACTGAAAGAAATGCTATATCAATAGTGCATTAAATCTCAAAACTCTCTGAATATACTGAGTATCAAACATAAGTTTTAAAGAAAACCTCTGAAAACTGAAAGACTCTCCAGAACAGTCTATCTATGAAGCCTCTACTATATATAGACGAGTGTCGGGACAAGACCCATGATTCTTCAAAAGAACTACTACTAACAACTCATAAAACTGGAGTACTCCGAAAGCAAGGACGTCTGACTCATAAGCAGACGAGCGGATGAAATGGTCTCAACAGACTCTTGTTGAGGATCCTAAGAACTTGTATCTGTATCGTTAAAAGATGCAGGTCGAATGACATCAGTACATTGAATGTACGAGTATGTAATATATCTGAATAACAAATAACTAAAAGAAAGGACTACAATAGATAACAATATACTCAAGCTGAATGTAAAGAAATAAAGGAGTTAAATCATTTAAAGTTTTACAAAATATTTTCTTATCTCTGAACTCAACATAATAAGTGATATATAAAAATACACTTTAACTCTATTGGGAGATTATCTAACCAACAACCATCACTATGAGCTACATGATGATATAACGTCTCGCCCACGCTGCCAGAACTGTCCTATACCTTGCCGGGATATTGGACACCTCAACTAAGTGGATCCATTAAGCTTTGCCCGAAGACGCGTATGATTCATCTAAAAAGTATGATCTTGTACCCATGTTGGCATACACGGTTTATGAAGAATGGGAGTTGTCTGAACTAATCACCATATTGGTGCTCAATACTACTCCCAATAATATATACTCATGCTAAATGTTTAAAAACATAACTCTTCCTTTGGTTTAAGATAATTGCTCAAACTACCCTCTTAAAAGAGCTTACTACTTTTGAAATATCTTTTGAACTCATAACTCATTTAGAAATCAAAGTTTCTCTTTTATCAATGTAAAAACTGACACCTCCCCTTATACTCTTACTCAACTAATACTTGAAAACTTTTTCTCAAAAACATATCAAACTCATATTGTAATATGATTATTGATGACTCGGAAAGTCATACTTCATAAACATTGATGGTATATCTAGATACCATACTGCTTAAACATCGATGACATACTCGATCGTTATACTAATCATGTTTTAGAAACTCTTTCTCAAAACTCATCTTTACTTTCTCAGAAAATCAGTTTAAGACAAAAATGTTTGCTCTAAAAAGCTTCTCAAGATTTATAACTCAAAATAGGATTCATGGTGAATTATACACATGAACAAATCAACTCAAGGATCTCAATAATAATATAGAAACTCAATACTCAGAACTCAAGGACTCAAGAACTCAGAACTCAGAACTCAACGATACTTCTCATCTCAAAAATACTCAATTCATAGGGTTCATGTTGAAATATAAACATGAACGAATCTACTCAAGAATCTTAATGCATAACATATAGCAATTCAATAATTAGGAATAGAATTTCAAAAAGAATCAAGAACTCAAGAACTCAAAACCAATTCATCTCAAGAATACTCAAAGCTAGGGATAAAATCCTAAATTATGCTTTTACTGATTTGAAAGTAGATGTAGGGCGTGACGAACTAGTCCAACACTATGATAGCCTTATATACCTGGAAGAACAAGGTTCTTGAAGAATCTTGAAGAAGAACTTGATTAGAAGCCTTGAAACCCTAGCTTGAAAGAGAACAATCAAGAAAATCTTTCTTGAGATTCTTGAATTAGTTTCTTGAAATTTCTATGGCCAAGAATTAAAATTTTTATTAGTGATTCATAATTGTATGGATGAATTTGAGTCGGAAAGAATGAAATTCTTGGAGAAGCACTTAACTTGAAGAAGAATCTTGAAAAAGATTGAAGAAATCTTGAATAAAAGTCTTCTACTTTAATTTTTTTCCTTAGGGTTTTGCCTTCGAGTTTGAGAGAGAAGAGAATGGGGGATTAAGAGATGAAACCCTGACTGTTTTGAGCCTTTAATTAGTCAAGAAATCCGTTTAGGGTTTTCTTAGAGGTAAGAAGACAAAAAACGACCCTACTTAATTTTTTCCCGTCGGCTAATTCGTCATTGCACTATATTAGGTTACTAAAATGGCCATAACTTTTCACTTGAAACTTAGATTGATGAGAAATTGGTGGCGTTGGAAAAAAGATTCAAATACCTTTAAGTTGATAGGTTATGGGCCACATAACTCTTTATATTCTAAGAGATATGGTCGTTTAAAGTTGACTCAAGTAAAATCTTACATCAAAACTTAATCGGTAAGAAAACTTTTAACTCAAATTTGTGCTAGGAGTTTTTAGTGACCTTAATTGATATCCAAAAATCATTCTCACACTAAAGAATTTACCTTTAAATATATGAGCAATTTAAGAATAATCTGAGAAGACCTTATATGCAAATAAAGAATAGTTCGACCTTAGCTTAGAAATTTTTGGGGTGTTACAATATCTCTCCCTTGGAATCATTCGTCCTCGGATGAATGTTAAACTGAACATGGAAGGGAAATGAGTTACTCTTACTATCTTTCTGAATTTTTAACTTGCCTACTAACATAGGCGGAGCTAATTCATACTAAGAGTTTGGAACTCTTTATAGCACATAAGTTGCGAACAATATGAGTTTGAACATAGGCACTCTCTATCTTAAGCTATTTGACATAAAGCAAGGATATCGTGGCACAAAGTAAGAATATGAATACTATTCCTTGAGTGATATGACTGATAACTTTTAAGCATAACAACGATTCTCAACTATGCTCTCCTTTCTGATAACTACACTTCATTAGCTGCATCTCAAAGCTCCCACTAGAGTATATGGCTACTCTTACAAATGTCTAAGTCAAATCGCTTGCTAAGCCTAATCTCTAATTAACATGGTGCTAAACATGAGATGGTTATACTTATCTAAACCACAAGATTTTGGTTTTATGCCTCTAAAGGTAATCTCATCCCATGAATACTACTCCTTACCACTATATTCAACCAAACTTCAAGTCCTAGTCAAGAACCACCTAATGCATCAAGCATTCATCCACATGCTACCAACACCACATTCAAGCCTAGTACTATAACCACTCCATGAACTCCTACTAACCAATCCTTATAAGACTTCCTCATTCTCTCGTCACTTCTACCAACAGAACTTTCATGCATCATTACCAGGAACTAAATTATTACTCATCGTAAAACCTTATCTCCTTTTTCTTCCACATTTATAACCTTAGATAGAATAAACACACCATCACTATCATAATAAGAAATAACAATCCTCTTCTCTATCATCACACAACTACTATCAACAACACCACTCTCAAAACTAAAAAGGATAACTGAAAGAGCTTTAGGGCGAAAGATCATAAGCACGATTCATTCGAGAGTTCTGATATAAGATTATGCATGACATAACATCATTTTGCTAGCCATTAAGATCAAATCATGAGTTTGCGAGACTGGGTGTACTATGAGACATGAGTGCTTATCTGAATAGGTTCATATCATGAGGCTTATATTTATAACTTTATCGGTAAGATTGAGATCCATGGGCTAAAGTCTTTGCCCCTCATTCTGGAAATTGAGCATCAATGTGAATGTCTCTAAAGTGTATGAGCATAGGTCATAAACACAATTCTGATATTAGAAAACATCAACATAATGTTGTAATGACTGACTTTGAGGGATACGCTAGAGAATGAATGGATTGATATATCACTAAAACTCTTTCTGAACACATCGCTATCTGATTCTCCACACTTGACTCGGTTTCTCGTCTTATCATCTCCCCCTTAGGTCTGAAGTTGATACTCTAAAGCTATGAATTTATTGCACCATCTCTAAACTAGTCTACGTTCGCTTTACTCTAATACTCGGGAAATGCTTATCTCATGGCTACTGAACTCTCCATATGTAGGTACTAAGATTCCTTCTAAGACCTCTTTCTAAGATACTTCTCTTAACCTCTTCTCATTGGTTCATAAGGCCGTTTCATCTAACTCTTAAGGGAAAAAAATAATTCTTACATCAGCCTATTCCACATTGACAACTCAAATATACTATCTAGACACACATGGGAAATTATTAATGGAACCTCGTCTGATTACATACAATCTCGGGTACACCTCTTAATTCTTTTGTTACTCCTATGACTTAGCCACACTTCGCTGCCCTTATCTAAAAGTTAGGATCTCTCACTTGTACCACTCATATTCATTGCAACTAACATCTCAATTCCTCACCTACTCTATGTCAAGTCTGCCAGATCAGATCTTAAGACTAACATCATCACCCTCATGTTGTCATTTTTTTTATCACGACACTCATCTCAAATTCAAGCTTAATATTTATTACTAAACCCGGATATCAATATGATTGCTCGCTTACTATACTAACTTACAACTACTAGATAAAAATTAAGAAACACTCGCCCACTAAAACCTCATGACAAGTAGTCAATCTTTATCTCTCAGTCTTTGTACTTATAATTTACCGACACACTTCCTTTCACAACTTAAGTATTATTTACCCACTCACTACACATCATTGGCTAACTAGTTCTATAGCTCTCTGAATATCATGGGATCTCCCAAAAATCATAAGTCTGGCTTAGATCTATCACCTCATGAATAATGTGCTCTTTTATTCAACACCTACACTTGGTTGTTACTAACACAATGACACATCATCATAAACTCTTTTATAGTTAAAGTATACTCTAACTCATCCTAAGTAGTAACTCTTACTCTACCTCCTATCATGAAATCTTCACAAACTCATCACTTCTTAGTCTACCCATAAGGGAAAACTCCTCATTAATAATTTATTGGGTGCATGATTAAAATAACATAATTTGCCTCATCACTATCTCCCTTTCTTAGATTACAGAACCTCTGCATGCAATCTTCTAACTTTAGGCACTTTTACTACTACTGCTTATAATCTCATAACTCATACTATCTTTTCGGGTGCAATTACTACCCAAACTCTAAAATACACTTCCTCATAGGGGTCTTAGCTGAAACAAGGTTTAGGAAAAAAGAGTCTGGGAATACATCTCGCTTTTAGCTTGAATGCACGCTTCATATGAATAAGAGTGCATTATTTCGAAACTGAACACTTAACTCACTCATAGGCTTCTTTCAAGCCCCTCTACAGTCTCATGACTTTCTCAAGATTTTTGTTGAGATTCTCATCGATAAGGATCTGACGTTTCTTTTTAACTACCTTAAGTATCAGGGGTAGTTGAATGAATTTGAGAAACACACGAGTTTGAATGAGTTCCTTATGACACAACTATATTGCATGATTTAGAGTATGAAAGAAGGAAAATAATTCTTAAATGTCTATAGTCCCTCATTTATAGAAGTGGGGCCCTCACAACCATAAATAAGATCCTACTAACACGACTTCATACACATCCTAAGACACTTGAACTATGTGCTCTGATACCAAGTTTTTCACAACCTGAGCCTACACCCTGGACGTGGCCGACATTCAAGAACCATTGCTGGTCCCCAAGTGAACCCTCATCCTGGTTGACTACAAGAGGAAGACTAACTCAAGCATACATAAAAATCAAACTGAAAGAAATGCTAGATCAAGAGTGCATTAAATCTAAAAACTCTCTGAATATATTGAGTATTAAAGATAAGTTTTAAAGAAAACCTCTGAAAACTGAAAGACTCTCCAAAATTATCTATCTATGAAGCCTCTAATATATATAGATAAGTGTCGGGACAAGACCCAAGACTCCTCAAAAGAACTACTACTAACAACTCATTAAACTAGAGTACTCCGAAAGAAGCAAACGAACAGATGAAGTGGTCTCAACAGACTCTTGTTGAGGATCCTAAGAACTTGTATCTGCATCATTAAAAGATGTAGGTCAAATGACACCAGTACGTTGAATGTTCGAGTATGTAATATATCTGAATAACAAATAACTGAAATAAAGGACTGTAATAGATAACAATGTACTCAAGCTGAATGTAAAAAAATAAAGGAGTTAAATCATTTAAAGCTTTAAAAATACTTTCTCATCCCTGAACTCAACATAATAAGTGATATTTAAAAATACACTTTAACTCTATTGGGAGATTCTCTAATCGACAACCATCACTATGAGCTACATGATGATACAACATCTCGCCCACGCTGTTAGATATGTCCTATACCTTGCCGGGATATAGGACACCTCAACTAAGTGGATCCACTAAGCTCTGCCTGAAGACACTTAGGATTCTTCTAAAAGGTATGATCTTGTACCCATGTTGGCATACATGGTTTATGAGCAATGTGAGTTGTCTGAACTCATCCCCATATCGGTGCTCAATACTACTCCCAATAATATATATTCATGCTCAATGTTTAAAAACATAAATCTTCCTCTGGTTTGAGATAATTGCTCAAACTATCCTCTTAAAAGAGGTAATTGCTTTTGAAATATCTTTTGAACTCATAACTCATTTAGAAATCAAAGTTTCTCTTTTATCAATGTAAAAACTGATACATTTGAGAATACTTAGTCCTCTTATACTCTTACTCAACTCATACTTGAAAACGTTTTCTCAAAAACATATCAAAATCATATTGTAATATGATCATTGATGATTCGGGAAGTCATACTGCATAAACATTGATGGTATATCTAGATACCATACTGCTTAAACATTGATGGCATACTCGATCGTCATACTAATCATGTTTTTGAAACTCTTTCTCAAAACTCATCTTTACTTACTCAGAAAATCAGTTTAAGACAAAAATGTTTGCTTTAAAAAGCTTCTCAAGATTTATAACTCAAATTAGGATTCATGTTGAATTATAGACATGAACAAATCAACTCAAGGATCTCAATAACAATATAGAAACTCGATACTCAAAACTCAAGGAGTCAAGAACTCAGAACTCAGAACTCAGAACTCAGAACTCAGAACTCAACGATACTTCTCATCTAAAAAATACTCAATTCATAGGGTTCATGTTAAAATATAGACATGAACGAATCTACTCAAGAATCTTAATGCATAACATATAACAATTCAATAATTAGGAATAGAATTTTAAAAAGAATCAAGAACTCAAGAATTCAAAATCAACTCATTTCAAGAATACTCAAATCTATGGATAGAATCCTAGATTACTCTTTTACTGATTTGAAAGTAGATGTAGGGCGTGAGGACGAACTAGTCCAACACTATGATAGCCTTACGTACCTGAACAAGGTCCTTGAAGAATCTTGAAGAAGAACTTGATTAGAAGCCTTGAAACCCTGGCTTGAAAGAGAACAACCAAGAAAACCTCTCTTGAGATTCTTAAATTAGTATCTTGAAATTTCTATGGCCATGAATTAAAATTTTCATTAGTGATTCATAATTGTATGGAGGAATTTGAGTCGGAAAGAATGGAATTCCTAGTAGAGAATATACCTGGACTAATGGACACACATACAGTAGAATAGATTGGGCTTTAGTTAACACAAGATGGATGATGACTATGCCTAATATGGAGGTACAAATTATGGACCCTGGCTGCTCTGATCATTCACCACTCAGTATCAATTTTTTCCATCAGGTTGAGCTGAGATCCAGACCATTTAAATTCTTAAATCACCTAGCAAAGCATGTGAGATTTCAAGAGATTGTGAAACAAGCATGACAGGATATTGATGGAGGAACTGATATGTTGAGGGTGTGGCAGAAATTGTAGAGAGTGAAACAAGCTTTAAAAAATCTAAACACAGCTGACTTTGAGGGAGTGGAAACTAGAATAAAGATGTACAGGGAACAATGCAAGATATACAAAGTTCTATGAGGCAACCAGGGCAACCCAACAAGCTTGATTGAAACAGAGAGGGAGGCCAAACTAAATTTGGAGAAATGGATAAATGTAGAAGAAAGTGAGGCAAAAGTGTAGAGTACAATGGTTGAAATTGGGAGATGGAAATACAACTTACTTCCATGCTAGCTTGAGAAATAGGTTAGCTCAAAACAGAATAGCCAGTCTAAATAGTGCTAATGGGAACATAGTGACAAGCAATAAGGATGTAGAAAATGAGATTCTTGGGTTTTATAAAAAACTACCGGGGACCTGTGCAACTCAACTACCAGCCATGAGTTGCCAAGCAATGAGAGATGGACCTAGACTAGATAGAGGCCAGCAAGCACAACTGATAGCACCTGTGTCAAGTGATGAAACAATACATGCTCTACAGGGGATAAATGATAATAAAGCACCAGGCTGTGATGGGTTTAATGCTTATTTTTTCAAGAAGACATGGGCAACAGTAGGAAAAGAGATCATTGAGGCTGTTCAGGATTTCTTTGTAACAGGGAAACTACTTAAAGCTATAAACTGTACCAGAGTGACTCTAATTCCCAAAGTAGATCACCCTTCAAAAATATCAGAGTATAGACCTATCTCATGCTATTTTGTTGTGTACAAAATCATTTCAAAAGTGATTACTAATAGAATGCAGAGTGTGATGGGTAGTTTAATAGATAAATGGCAGTCTGCTTTTGTGCCAGGAAGATTGATCAATGATAACATCATCATGAGTACTGAACTGGTCAAGGGTTATGGGAGGAAAGGGGTTTCACCTAGATGCATGTTGAAAGTTGATATGAGGAAAGCGTATGACTCAGTGGAATGGGAGTTTTTGAAACAAGTGCTGATCCAATTGCTTTTTCCCAGTGTCTTTGTGGATTGGATCTCCAATGCATAAGCCCATAGAGTATTTCACAAGATTATTGAAACAGTTGAAAAAGTCCCCAAGTTTCAAATACCACCCAAGATGTGCTAAATTGCAGCTGGTCCAACTAAGCTTTGCTGATGATCTGCTCTTATTGAGCAAGGGTGAGCTCACATATGTTAAACAGGTTTACGAGATTTTCAAAGTATTTTCAGTAGCCTCTGGACTAGAAGCAAATGTAGATAAAAGTTCCATTTATTTTGGAGGAGTATCACTTGAAATGCAGTTGGCCATAATGCAGGAACTAGGTTTCTCACAGGGTACAATGTCTTTTAGATACATGGGAGTCCCTCTAAGTACTAAGAGAATAACTATGGTGCAATACCAACCATTGATTGAGAAGATCCTAGGGAGGATATAGAACTGGACCTCTAGGTTCCTATCATATGCAGGAAGGGTCCAACTCATCAAGAGTGTGCTATTTTCTGTTCAAGTGTTCTGGTCGCAGGTGTTTATATTACCAAAGAAAGTGATCAAATGCATTGAAGGGTTCTGTAGAAGCTTTCTATGGACTGGAGGGGCAGATATATCAAAGAAAGCATTGGTTGCATAGATCAGTTGTGTAAACCAAAGACTACAAGAGGTTTAAATATTGTAAGTATCCAAGAGCGGAATAAGGCAGCCATTTGCAAGCTCTAGTGGAACTTGAGCAAGAAAAAGGACAAGCTTTGGGTATAGTGGGTACACATGTATTATGGGAAGCAAGGAACAATGTGGAATATCCAAGCAAACCAGGCCTCATGGATGGTGAGGAAGATACTAAAAACATATAAATTCTTGGAGGCTGTGGGATGGAATGAAGCACATGTGATACAAATGGAGAAGTTCTTAATTAAACAAGTGTACCAACTAATGATAGGGGACTACCCAAAAGTAGAATGGAAGAAGCTGATATACAATACTAATGCATGTCCAAAATGGAGTTTTATACTATTCTTAACATTACATGGAAGACTCATGACAAAGGAAAGACTACTTACCTGGGGTAGTGTGGAGAACATCAAGTGTATACTGTGTAATGCTGGAAATGAGAACGTTGAGCACTTATTTTTCTACTGTCCCTACTTAGGCTAGGTTTGGAAAAAGGTCTTAAGGTGGCAAACTATACAAAGGCAAGCATCAGGGTAGAATCAGGAACAAAGATGGGCACAAGATCAGTACAAAGGGAAACTACCAGAAGCTGAAATCTTTCGCATAACAATTGCAGCTAGTGTTTATTACATCTGGCAGGAGAGGAACCAAGAGGATTTTTCAGAAGAATAGTAGAAGTTATGATGTTCTAGTCAGGAAGATTATCCAAGAAGTTCACATAAGAGGGGGAATGAAGCCGAAATTGAGCATGAAACTGCAACTGTTAGATTGGTACCCTGTCTAACTTCTTTGATATGGGTTGGATAGGGTAAGCAATGGTTAGGAGTAGGTTTGATAGGTGCTGGTAGTATGCAGTCCTGGGGGACGTCCAGACTGTTTTTTTTTTTCTTAATTGGTTTGTAATTTTTACTTTGGTTAATAAATCAGTTTATTTAGTAAAGAAAAATGTTTTCTCGTCGGCTAATTCGTCACTGCACTGTATCAGGTTACTAAAATGGTCATAGCTTTCCACTCTAAACTTGGATTGACGCGAAATTGGTGGCTTGGAAAGAAGATTCAAATACCTTTAATTTGATAGGTTATGAACCACGTAACTCTTTACATTTTAAGAGATATGGTCGTTTAAAGTTGACCCAAGTAAAATCTTACATCAAAACTTAATCGGTAAGGAAACTTTCAACTCAACTTTGTGCTAGGAGTTTTTAGTGACCTTAATTGATATCCAAAAATCATTCTCACAATAAAGAATTTACCTTTACATAGATGAGCAATTTAAGAATAATCTGATAAGACCGTATATGTAAATAAGAAATAGTTCGGCCTTAGCTTAGAAATTTTTGGGGTGTTACAACTTCTTCATTTTATTCAATTTATTTTTGCCTTCAGATTGAGTGATGGATAAGTTTGATTATCTCCAATTTTTTTTCATTCTTTGTGCTCTTTTGTTCACCTATAAATTGGTGGTTTAATTTAGCAAATATTTTGATTTTGAATTTATGGACCGTCTCCTATAAATTTTGAAAGTCAAATAATTAGATTGTTAAATGCCTAAATTTTCCTTTCTTTTTGTGTTCGCCCCTTTTTAAAACCCTATTTCAAAAAGATTTCTTCTAAGCCGAAGTTTATCAGAAGCAATCGTTATCCCATAAAGGTAAGAAATTTTTGTATGTACATCTTAACGTTTCCAAATTCTATTTGTTGATAACACTGAGTATGTTGTTTGTGGTGATTCATTCACAACTGCTCATATAACACTGGGTGTGTTGGCACAACCCTATTTCGAAAAGATTTCTTTTGAGCCGAAGTTTATCAGAGACAATCACTCTATCTCATAAAGGTAAGGAAAAAATATACATCTTAGCCTTTTCAAATTTTATTTGTGGGTAACAATGGGTATGTTGTTGTGATGATTCATTCACAAGTGCTCACACAAAGGATTCAAAAACATATAACTGGTTTAACTTGATTTAATATTTAATCTCTTTTTTGTGGTAAAATTAAAATTTATTTTTCTAAATTTACTCCTAGATTTTGATTTGATGGCCACAATTATATCTAAGTTTTATGTTCTTGTTGTACAATTTTGTATGAGTACATGTCTAATCTCTAATATGATTTAAGTTTGATAGAAATAAAGTGTAACAATGATTGTAAAAAAAAAATCCCCTTTTTTTGATCCATAGTTCATATAGCTGAAGTATTTTCTATTTCAAATTTCTATAATTTCATTTGTTTCTAACTTTAGATTCATTAATATGAAGAGAAAATTTTACTTTGTGCGAGCATAAATTGTAGATTTAAATAATTAGTTGATCTTACTTTTTATATTTAATTTTACAGTGTACATTCAAGATGATCAAATCACAAAAGAAAAAGGAAAAAGATGCCAAAAGGATCGGAGATTTAGAAGAGCACATGAAAGACGAATATCAAGAAGGCTCTTTCAAGAAGACATTTTCGAACAAACAAAAACAAAATGTTACTCATGGTACGTAATACATCTTACACTTGACTTATTTTTGGTTGGTTAAACAAGGATGTCAATATATTATAACAAGAGAAGAAAACATAATTTAATTACAAAGATTAAGGGGAATTACCCACTTGAAAAGTATTGGCCGTGGTATGACCGTTAGTATTTTCATTTCAGCATAAGATTGTTCTAGCAAAAAAAGTTTCTACTATTTCTGCTTGTAACATTGCTAGGGCGCACACAAGGGGGGACTTCAAAAATTGTGGGGGTTTCCTAGAGCTCCATGTCTAGCTCCTTCCTTCCTCAGCTCATTCACTACCTTGTTCAGCTCTCTAAACACATGTGTTAGTGTTGCTCCCACCTCCTGCATTCAAAGATTATATCAACATAAGGAAGGTGGCCTTTCGTGATTATGTATACTGCACTCAAAGAGCCAACCTTTATTTTTTAGTGGAAATATGTTTCTTAATTTTTCTATTTTAAGGCCCTAGATTATTGTTATGAGTTCAACTTGGATTACATTTGTATGGGCGATCATTCCATTGAAACTACATATTCACTCTCTGTTATGATTTCTTATCACTCCTCTCATACTCCTACCCTAGAACAGTTCCTACTAACCCCTCCGTGCTAAGTTGGTATGTGATTTGTGGTGGGGGTTCCATTTGAGTTGAATATTTTCTCTGACTTTTGTTGTTGTTGCATTGATCAAGAGATGATATTCACTATCACTTGCAATGACGAGAGGCTAGTTTTGATCATGTATTTGTTTTTATTAAAAAACATTATCGTTTCTTCCTAGCTAGAGTTGCCACAAGTTGGAAGGGATTACCAATTTCTAGGGTATCCATGTGTTGAAAAGGTTTTCCTTAACGGAGTTCCAAACTGGCATCCAATTGGTTGCATTTATAAATATGGGTTTATATCGATACCGGGGTTGCTGTGGAGGGACATTTTCCTCCAGAAGTTTCTTTCCTTTAGGCAATAGAAAAGGATGTGTGTGATATACTCACTCTTACTATCACAAAAGCGGCAATATGAATTAGTGTAGATACCTATGCTATGGAGGTAGTGATTGTTGGGTAACCTGTTGTGATGTTGGAGCCATATGAAGGTTTTGATCTTATTTGGAATTTCTTGTTTCAAAATCCATCCAAAATTCTTTTAGATGCTCGTTTTTGGCTTCTCTTCCTTTTTGTCGAGAAGAGAGTAAACACTTTTGACAAAAAAAAGGCCATTACTAGTGAGTCCCCAAATAAGTTCATCATCTTTCCTAGTCAGGGGTATGTAATGTTCTCAAGGATTTCAAAAGATATTGCTCTTAGTTTCCATTCTCCTTCTCCAAGCATGTATCTTGTTGAGAGGTCCTTGGATGAGGTTTCTTATGGGTCCCAGATTTGTAATCTAATTGTCCTCAAAGAACCTAACTATGTTACTGTTATTGAAAATCCATTTTGATCCATTGACGTATGTCTTCCAGCATTGCATTATGCATTTCTAAGTTTTTTATGCTATTTTGCTTCTCGTAGCTGAATTCTTCTCGTGACAATATTTGACGTAGAGGGTTCTTGCCCAGAAGGCTTTGGGATTTTTGCATTCTCTCATGCCAAGGAGGTGTGGAGAGCTTTGTTTCTGACCTCACTTTTCTGCACATCCATTCCCCCTCTTTTTTCCTCTATTAGGTGCAACCTTCTCTTTTCCACAGTTGTACCCTAGATGAAGTTTCTAACTATCCTATTGATGTTGTCATTCACTTTAGCTGGCAGTTGGATGTACTGCATGACATGGGAGGTAATGTTGTTAATGGAGGATTTGGCTAGCACAATCCTTTCTATCATGTTTAAGAACTCGGTCTTCCAACCATTAAGCTTTGTTTTCAAGTTCTTAATGATGAATTGGAAGTCGTTGTTATCAAGTTTTGAGTGGAAAATTGGAAAGCCAAGATATTTCCCAAAGTGGGGGATGGTTGGCATTTTCAAGATGGTGGCACAATGCTTCGAATTGGTTATTGAACTATTATGGGAGAAAATGATTTTTGACTTGCTATGGTTTATTTTTTGGTCTGATTTGTTGCAGAAAATGTCCAGGATTTGCATTATGTTTTGATAGCTTTGTGTGTTTTCCTGTGAGAAGAGAGTGAGGTCATCAACGAAAAACATGTGGGATATTTTTCGCCCAGCCTTAGAGATGTTGATGGGGCCCATGATCGATATATCCAGCCTTGTCAATATCTCTAGTCTTTCCATGCATATGATGAAGATGTAGGGTGAGATCGAGTCTCCTTTCCTAATTCCTCTTGTAGGTTGGAAGTAGTCAGTTTTTAACCCATTAATAAGGATAGGAATGGTGGATGTTGTGATGCATGACATGATGAGTTTGGAGATTTTATGAGGAAGTTGAAGAAGTCCAGAGAATCCCTAATGAAGGACCATTCTAGTCTATCGAAGATTTTCTCAAGGTCGATCTGCATGATCATATTAGAATTAATTCCTTCCATCCTGCAAAAGTAGAAGATGTTCCTAGACGATGATCGCATTATCAGAAGCTCTCCTTCCAAAGAGGAAACTTGTCTAGCTAGGCCCAATAATAGTTGGGAGGTGCTTTTTCATTCTATTGGCTATGATTTTAGTTACAATTTTGTAACCAATGATGCATAGGCCAATAAGTCTGAATGTCTTTAGAATTGTGGCATTATGATATTTTGGTATAAGGGATATGAGAGTTTTGTTCATATGAGGGTCCATCTCGCTTTTCCTAAAGGTTTCTTCACAGAAGCTGATAACTTTACCTTTTACACTATCCCATTATATTTGGTAGAAATAGGGGTGGAGTCCATCTGGACCATATGCTTTGGTGGGTATGGATAAATTGATTGCCTGACAGATATCCACTACATTGACTGGCTCATCCATGGAGATAGCCTGCTCGCTACTCTGTGTTTGGCTCAGAGTAGGGAGGTTTGTGAGTGAGTTGTGATAGTTTGTGGTCTGTTTTGTAGAGGTTGAAGAAAAAGTTGTGACTTGTTTCTTGATTAGTCTCATCATAGTACCAATTTCCTGAGTCATCCTTGAGGGTTAAGATTTTGTTTCTCCGGCTCATGTTAATAGTCGAGGTATGGAAGAATCTGGTGTTGGAATTTCCCTCACTTAGCTAGTTGATGCGTGATTTGGCTTTCGAGAACTCCCCCTCAAATCTAAGCATGTTGTCACATTCCACTAGGAGTCATTTTTCTAGATCTTGAAGGAAGTTGTTGTGAGAGTAATTTGGGGATCTCTGGATCCCATTAATTCTTGAGAGGATTCTTTTCATGTTATGGAAGATATTCCCAAAGGTGTTCTTATTCTAGCTCTCAACCTTGATTTGGGAAAGGAGATGACTTCAGTGAGTGGGTTAGGAGGTATAAAGGATTCACTGATTAGGCCTTTAAAACTTGGGTATCTACACCACATAGGTTTCATTCTGAAGGGCCTATTGCTTGGACTGGGACTTTTTTACTCAGATTAACTAGAAGAGGAGAATGGTCAGAGTGGGTACGCGGAAGGTGGTAATACTAGACTCCGGGTACTTAAGGATATATGAGTCATTTGCCATGCATTTGTCCAACGTTTCAAGAATAAGGTTGCTTTAGTTCTTGTACCTCTTGTTTGTCCAGGTGTACTTACTTCCTTTGAAGTCTAGTTCTATCATTTTACATTGGTTGAGTAATTTCTAAAGGGTGTTGGCTCTATTGTTGTTAATGCCTCTTCCCCAAAACTTATCCTTTGCTTGGAGGACCAAGTTGAAATCACCTCCCATGAACCAGTTCCCACAATAGTTCTGGGATATTTCTAGGGCGAGCATAAATGGTGAAAAATAACCACAAATCGGGGAGGGTACTTATCTTAACCATGATATGAATTCCTTAGGAGGTCATAAAGATATTTTACAGCTTCAGTTCTTCCTGTTTCCGTATGATGACAATTCCTCCAGAGAGGCCTTCAGCAACAGATTGAATCTGGGCATCAAAACCCAAATCCTCAGTAATCCTGGCATGTTCTATCATCTTGGTTTTCAGGAAGACTAGCATTTTAGGCTTATGGAGATTCACCCATGCCTTGTATTGCCTTCTAAAACTCGCATTGTTTGCTCCCCTAACATTCCAATTGATAAAATCCATATGGGTTGTTGATGTTGGTGGATTCTCTATTTTTCCCTTCCATTTTTCCACCTGAGGGGTTTCTTTGACTCCTTCAAAGTGTTCAACATTGCTGTCGGGTGGATTTCCTTTCTTAGATTCCCCAGATTCAAAGTGAGTTTCTTCACCATGGGTGGACATATTACCAAATAGCTTCTTTGTATGACTCGTTGATCTCTTTCGCTACCTTTTCTTCTAACTAGTAGACTTCGATGTTTTGTTCCCCTAAAGCTTGAAGCATTTCTTTCATTTATTTTTTTCTCTGTTTGAGAGCTTCTAATGCTAAAAGAGTTCCCCTATTTTTTGCTTGCATCCCCATTGTTGCTTGCCAATGGAAACCATGGGATAAACTGTGGGTTTAGAACATGTGGGTTTATCAAGGGACCCAAGAAAAAGGGCATCTGTTGGTGAACTTGGGCCATGAGTGAGTTCACTTCTTGGCTGGTCATCTGGATCAAGTCTTCATACAGGTGTGCATGTAGCACTGTATGTAGCCAGAGTTGTTGGCCAAAGCCTGCTACTGCCAAGTTCATCCTTTCTTTTATGACTTGTGCCAGAAAACGTGGATCCTTAATTGTTATGGAGATCATTTGACTACTGAAGTGTAGATTCAAAGTTAGGTTGTGGCCATGGAGCGCTAGCTTAAGCCATGACTATGTGTTGTTCTAGTTATGGAGCCATCACAATGCACCTTGTCTCCGGTGTTAAGTTGGTGTGTGGGTTAATTTTCCAATTTTTGAATGTCCAGTTCCTCTGGGAAATTTTCGGGCGTACTAATTGAGTGGTGGTGGTTGGAGTCGCAGTTAATTGATGTGATGACCATTGTCATATCCTATCTGCTAATATGATGATTGTTCTTCTTAGTGGAGAGATGAAGTTTTTTTCGCAGTGGCGATTGCCTTCTCCGAGTGAGAAGTTGTAGAGTTGTTCTTTTTTTGGGTTCATATACTCTTAATGTACTTGGATTGGTGGGTCTGGCTCCATTAATTCTTTGTGGCGCTAATTATTTTGGGCCGGAAGAGTTAGCGTGTTTACTAGGAGATGTGTGAACTATCATGTGGGGCCCTTCGTATTAATGGTGGCATTTTCTCTCATCTTAGTTTCTCGGGGGCATTTATGGTTGTATCGGGTTGTGTGTCACCGCTTCGATTGTTCACTTACCTTTTCTTCCTTTTAACCTTTGTTGTTTCCATTCTTCTATGTTAAAACTCATTAGAAACTTCATGGGAAAGAGAGGTGGAGGGGAGTTTGTTTTCTTTTGGACGGGGGAGGGGGGGGGGGGTCAGTGAACTTACCTATTTTGGCATCGAAAGCTTTTACACGTGTGGTTGTTGGGGTTTTCTCGTTTGCTTCAATTTTTGGTGTCTTGTTCTTTATTTTGAAAATTGACTATTTGCCATTGATCTTTGTTGGGTGTTTTGTGCTTTGTCTCATGCTTATTTACTTTGAATTAGGTGCTTTTGAGAACAGATAATATTTTTTGATGTGGCCAATTCTTCTGCACTCTGTATACAACACTTCTTCCCCTTCGTATATGATTTCATAGAGATGGTTTCCTCTTCTGATGTTTGTTTTAACTAGTGTACCCAATGGTACTTGGATGCATATGCAAGCATACCTACCTATTAGTGTGGTTGAGGTGATTGTATCAATTTTTAAGAGAGCTCCTAGTTTCTTACTCACTTTTTCTTGGATGTATTTATTATAGAATTTAATTGAAAGTTGTGAAAGTTTGATCTATATTGCACTGTGGATAAGTGTGGATTCCTTTAGGGCAAAGTTTGGTTCCCAATTTTTAATAGACAAGAAATTGTTTAGGAATAACCAAGATCCTCCGTCAAGAGACTTTTGCATATTTTCTTGCATTTGTGAACTTTGCTATGTAAAAGCCCTACCCCAAGTCAATTAGGGCCAGACTCTCAGTAGGCATCCATAGCTCTATTAGCTTATTTTTGAGGTATTGGTGAGTTGACTTCTTTCTTATTAATTTTATGACGGCTGAGAATCTCCAGGGAAAATATTTTTCTTCTTCGGAGAGATTTAATAAGTCTCCGGATTTCTCTACATCTATCGTTACCTTGGAATTTCCCTAGCTGTTGACTTTTTTTTTGTTGTGGGTAAAAGTGATTGATACTGGTTGTTTGTTCAAAAACACATCTAGGAAAAAATATTTTTTCGACAAGTCTTCTTGTTCCGGAGTTCGAAAGGTAGGGGACATTGTGTTAGAGTTAGGTGTCATGATTTTCGTCTCTCCTGTGGATCTTTCTCAGAGAGAGTTAACTAACAAGTTACGATTGAAATATGACCGTGAATCACTAATTTTACTTGACTTTTATTAATTATTTGTTCACTTAAGAAATTAAGAGAACTAATTTTTTTTTTCAATTTGACAATGTATGATTTTCAGGTCAGTGTGAGCTCAACACTGTCACAAGTAAAAGTAGTCTCCCAAATAAAATAAATGATACTCTAAAGGACAATAGCATTGATAGCAGCTCAGAATTTTCCATAAGAGTTGGAAAAGATGAAAACTACTACTGCTTGAAGCAAGGGAAACCAAGGAAAACAAAATTTCGTTCCATTATTGACATATATAAGGTAATTATATTCATACATTACACATATATTTACTTGAAAGGTAATATTACTTACAAACTAGTTATAATTAAGATTTTTTTGGACAAATTTTCAACATTGCTTAACAATAGTTATTATTCTTTCACCCCTTTTAGCATTTATATATTTTACAGAATTGGACAAGACAAAATATTGTTTAACTTATTTTAACCAGCTGATGAAGTTCTCTTTCATTTCGCAGGGTAATAATAGGCTCTCATCATCTAAGGATGAATATAACGGGAGTCGCTTGAATACTTTAGAGATCAAAAAATCTGAATTACACATCGAAGACAAAAGAGGAAAGGATCAAGAGGGAACTTATGAGGAGATACTACACAATAAGCACAAAGATATTAATAGTATGTAACTTAATAATTTATTCTACATGGTACAATTGATTTATACTGTTAATTATTTTATTTTTCATTGATTGTGCATGATTTTCAGGTGAGTCTGAGAGCATCAGTGAACATAGCCCAGTGAATAATTTGAATCGTACAATGGATAATAATGTTGACAATACAAATGATGAAAAATATGAGGAATTCCATGTAAGTAAGGGAATATCAAGGAAAGAGATGTATGATCCCATTATAGACATTTGCAAGGTAATTGTTCATCACTTATATCTATTTACATGAAATTTTAATGAACACACTTATTATATTTCACAATATATTTTTCTATCTCTGATCATTTATAAAAGCAATAATGTATACCTGAAGTTGTTACATAATGAGATGTTTGAAGAATGCAACGGAAGCAACATAAGAAAGGATCGAAATAATTCTTTTGAGGAGGAACTACCAGACCAGCAACAACAGGAAATTATCAATTCTCTGATTGACACTGTCATGACCCAAGGTACCCCCTAGGCGTAACATGGCGTATAGGACCCCAAGAGGCCCCATACAAGCCATTTAGCATTCATAACATAAGAAATGGGAAAAACAAGAGATTGGGGGTCCTTGAACAGTTGCTTGGGGGAATTCTGCCTCCCCTTCACGGCCACCATCACGACACGTTTGGTTCTTCACGAGCCGTCTGGGTCGCCGTGAGAGGAGCCAGCCTTGGGGAGCACACTTCCCACTCCTTCATGGGCACCACCACGAGCCATGGTGCCCTTCACGAGGAATCTAAGGGCTCATGGGAGGAGATCCCATATTGGCCAACCACTGGAAGTCCTTGACGAGCACCACCAAGAGCCGTGGTGCCCTTCACGGCCCGTGAGGGGTTCCATGAAGGGTTCTTTGACTCAGTGTAGGGCTGTGACCTCTCACTTGATTCTCTTTTCTAGGTTTTTTGATTATGAGATGTTACATTATCTCCCCCTTGGGAATATTCGTCCTCGAATAGGATCCTAGATATCACAAGAAGAAAAGGACTCTAAACTAGCAACCCATCATGCATGTAACTTCATCAAAATGCACATAACCAAGGAGGAACTTTGACTCCAAGCTAGAAAATATTCAAACTATCATAAGGGAGATAGGAACTAGACCTAGCAACCCAACATGAATGCAATCACATAAATGTACATATCCGAGGAGGAAACATCAACTCCAAGCTAAAGCATGTTCAAAACATCATCTCATGAAGTCTATATGCAACTCATACTCAAATGCGCATAAACATATAGAAATCAATTAAATTGACTCATTTTTCTTAAAACTTAAGCTTTTCCATAATCATGCATAATTGAGGAAATCATGGGAATGTCTAAGACACATGACACCAAAAGAGTAAACCATGAGGAACTCATTACCTCAAGCTAGAGTAGGGGTAGAAGGAAAGAGATGAGGATATCGGGACATCATATCGGCCTCGACCTCCCAAGTAGCACCCTCAACTAACTGATTCCTCCACAACACTTTCACGGAAGCAACTTCTTTATTTCTCAACTTCTTGACTTGCCGGTCTAAAATCTCAACCAAAACTTCTTGATAAGAAAGATTTTCCTTAACTCCCAAACCTTCGAAGGGAACTATTGATGTCGGATCTCCAACACATTTCTTCAACAAGGAGACATGGAAAATTGGATGCACCGATGCCAATTCATTAGGAAATTCAAGTTCATAAGCAACCTTACCAATACGTCTCAAAATCTAATATGGGCCTACATATCGGGGACTAAACTTCCCTTTCTTACCAAACCTCATCACACCCTTCATGGGTGATATTTTCAAGTAAACCCAATCGTGAACATCAAACTCAAGATCTCTTCTTACATCGGCATATGACGTTTGCCGACTTTGAGCCATTTTCTACCTTTCTCTAATAAGTCAAACTTTCTCCATAGCCTCATGTACCAACTCGGGACCTATGAGGGCAACTTCACCCATCTCAAACCAAGCTATAGGAGATCTACACCTCCTACCATACAATGCCTCAAATGGATCCATCCCAATACTCGAGTGATAACTATTGTTATAAGCAAACTCAATCAAAAGCAAGTGATCATCCCAATTACCCTTGAAATCAATTACACAAGCTCTCAACATATCTTCCAAAGTTTGGACAGTACGCTCCACTTTCCCATCGGTTTGTGGATGAAAGGACGTACTAAGCTTGACACGAGTACCAAGACCCTTTTGGAAAGATCTCCAAAATTGAGAAGTGAATTGAGTATCACGATCGGAAATAATGGACAAAGGCACTCCATGCAGCTTTACCATTTCCCTCAAATACAACTTAGCATAGTCCTCCGCCGAATAAGAAATCTTGACGGGAATAAAATAAGATGACTTTGTCATTCGATCTACTATGACCCAAATCGAATCATGTTGTCGTCGGGTGTGAGGCAAACCAACAAAATTTCATATTCAAATCTTCCCACTTTCAAGTAGGAATGCTAATTTCTTGGGATAAACCTCCCAGTTTCTGATGTTCAACTTTCACTTGTTGTCAATTTGGACACTTAGCCACAAATTCCGCAATATCCATCTTCATCCCATTCCACCAATAGATCTCCCACAAATCATGGTACATCTTGGTGGCTCCCGGGTGAATGGAATACCGAGAACTATGGGCTTCAGACAAGCTCTGTTCCCTCAAGTCATCAATATTAGGAACACACAAACGACCTTGATATCTAAGTACTCCATCTCCTTCTTGGGAGAAAGCCTCGACGGATTTCTTAAGCACCGCTTCCTTTAATTCAACCAAAGTTGGATCAAGACCTTGTTTGGCTTTCACATCCGCCACAAAAGACGATTCGGAACCATTGTGGACCATAACACCACCCTTGGTGGAGTCCACTAATTGAACACCCAACTGGGTCAATCTATGAACATCTCAAACTAACTCCTTCTTATCTTCCTCAATATGAGCAACACTACCCATAGACAACCGACTAAGTGCATCCGCCACCACATTCGCTTTACCGGGGTGATAGAGAACACTCATTTCATAATCTTTCAATAACTCAAGCCACCTTCTTTGGAGAAGATTTAGATCCTTCTGATTAAACACATATTGTTAACTCTTATGGTCGGTGAAAACATCCACATAATCACCATACAAATAGTGCCTCCAAATCTTCAAGGCGAAAACAACTGTCACTAGTTCAAGGTCATGGGTAGGATAATTCTTTTCATGAACCTTAAGTTTCCTTGAAGCATAGGCAATAATCTTTACATTTTGCATAAGTACACATCCTAACCCAATTCTCGAGGCATCACAATAAACAACAAAACCATCAGTCCCTTCAGGCAGGGTCAACACCGAAGCGAAAGTCAACCTATCCTTCAATTCCTGAAAACTCTTCTCATATGCTTCAAACCATATAAACTTAGCCTTATTTTGAGTCAATGCTGCCAATGGAGAGGCAATCGAAGAAAACCCCTCAACAAACCATCTGTAGTAACCAGCTAAATCCAAGAAACTTGTAATATCCGAAGGGGATAGAGGTCTAGGCCAACTCTTGACCGCATCCATCTTCTTGGGATCTACCTCAATACCCTTACTTGAAACAATGTGGCCAAGAAAAGCTACGGACCTTAGCCAAAACTCACATTTGCTAAACTTTGCAAAGAGTTGTTGGTCCTTGAGAATTTGTAACACAATCCTCATATTATTGATGTGATCATCCTCACTTCTCGAATAAATCAGTATATCATAAATGAACACAATTATGAACATGTCAAGGTATTATCTAAACACCTCATTCATCAAATCCATAAAAACGGATGGAGCATTCATCAAACCAAAAGATATCACCAAAATCTCAAAATGACCATATCGGGTTCTAAAAGCCATTTTTGGAATATCATTTTCCTTCACCCTCAATTGGTGATAACCCGATCGAAGGTCAATCTTAGAGAAGTAACTCGCTCCTTGAAGTTGGTCAAATAGATCATCTATCCTTGGGAGAGGATACTTATTCTTAATGGTAACCTTATTAAACTGCCGATAGTTTATACACATACAAAGAGAACCATCCTTCTTTCTAACAAACAAGATTGGAGCACCCCATGGAGAGATACTCGGTCGGATGAAACCCTTATCCAACAAATCTTTCAATTGTTCTTTCAACTCCTTTAGTTCTGCCGAAGCCATATAGTAATGAGGAATAGATATAAGTTGCGTAACTGGGAGAAGGTCAATACCGAAGTCTATTTCCCTTTCTGGAGGAATACAGGGTAAATCATCTAGGAAATACTCCCGGAAACTCATTAACAATGGGGACCGACTCAAGAGTAGGGGTTTCAGAATCCACATCACTCACCCTAACTAGATGGTATATGCAACCCTTAGCAATCATCTTTCTAGCTTTAAGACAAGAGACAAACTGACCCTTAGGCATAGAATCCCCCCCTTTCCACTCTAGTACCGGCTCATTCGGGAACTGAAACTTGACTACACGAGTTTTACAGTCTACAGAAGCATAACATGAGTGCAGCCAATCTATACCAAGGATAACATCAAAGTCTAGCATATCAAGCTCTACCAAATCAACAAGAGTAAATCTATGGGACAAGGAGACAGGACACTTTCTATAGACCTCTTAGCCACAATAGAATCACCAACGAGAGTAGAGACAGAAAAAGGATCTAACAACACATCCAAAAGAATATCAAACCTCATCGCCACATATGGCGTCACAAAATACAAGGTAGCACCGGGATCAAGTAAAGCATAAACATCAAGTTGGAAGACTTTCAACATACCGGTAACCACATCGGGAGAACCCTCTTGTTCACCACGAGTCTGAAGTGCATAGAATCTGTTTTGCTTAGGAGCATTTGAACCCGAACCACTTGAAGGAGCTTGCTTGCCCTCTCTTCCTTTAGCTGTAAGCATTGGCCAATCCCTCATCTTATGACCACTTTTACCACAACCAAAGCAATCATCCGTGACGTCTAGGAACTTACCCTCGTGCTTCTTTCCACACCTAGCACAAGTAGACATAGGCAATGAAGATCCACCACCATTCCCTCTTTGAGGCTTAGGGTTAGATACCCTTTCTTTGTTGAACCTAGAAGGAGCATAGGAGGAACCTTGACCAGAAAACCTTTGTTGAAATCTAGGACGACCATGTCCATCGGACCTTGCATAAGAGAAATTACCATCACTAGTTTTAGCCCTATTTGTCTCCCTAGACTTTTCCTTAATTTCTCTTCTTCGATCTGTTGAGCATGAACCATGAGAAGAGAAATGTCCATGTCATTAACAAGCATGGCGGTACGACATTCTTTAACCACCATTTCAGACACACCCGAAACGAACTTACTCATCCTTGCCCTAGGATCGGCAACCATTGTGGGAGCATATCGAGACAATTGAGTGAACTTCAAAGCGTATTCCTTCACACTCATACTTCCTTGACGAAGGTTGATGAATTCAAGAACATTTTCCTCCTTCATATCAAGGGGAAATAACCTATCAAGGAAAGAAACTTTGAACTTCTCCCAATCAAGAGGACCCGCATCTTTCGGTCTCCCTTCTTTCCATTGGTTGAACCAAATTTGTGAAACACCCTTAAGTTGATAAGCGACCAACTCCGCCTTTTTCACTGGCGTCACTCCCATAATCATCAACACCTTGTAAACCTCATCAATGAACTCTTGAGGATTTTCCTCAACCTTAGAACCATAAAACTCTAGAGGATTCATTCTAGTGAAGTCCCTCACTCTAGATGCTGTCGTACCCACATTTGGGTTTACGGGAACCGTGACCTTCCTATTGGCTTGGGCCGTCATGGCTTGAGCCAACACTTGAAAAGCAGCCTAAACTCCACATTAGTTACTTGCTCGGCCAAAGGGTCTACTGGAACTTGAGGAGCTTGGGGAGGAGCTTCTTGTTCCGCATTCTCCCTCATATTCCTTCTAGCATAAGCTCTTCGAGTAGCCATATCCTATAGAGCATCAGATAAGGATTAGGAGAGACACCTTATAAAGTTAAACTCTATCGCACGACTTTAGAGTAATGAAGAAGTGGAGCTTCCTAAACATCTTGTAGCCTCTCATTCATAAATGTGGCGCGCTTCACACTCATTAAGAAGACTCTACTTGACGTGGCTTATGAGACATCCTACGACCATTCTAAACCTTGTGCTCTGATTACCAAATTTGTCACGACCCAAGGTACCTTTTAGGCGTAACATGGCGTATAGGACCCTGAGAGGCCCCATACAAGCCACTTAGCATTCATAACATAAGAAATAGATAAAAATATATAAAGAAATACATTTCATAGCCCAAAAGTTGTTACAAATGTAAAGCGGAAGTCTAAACATTTTGTCTCATTAGCCATATAGTACATAAGAATGAAATTGGGCCTAGCCCATACATCATGTCCAAAACTGAAAGTAAGAAAGAAAACTGGAAACAATTAAAATCCGTCCTTGAAGCATGAGGACTCACCAAGGCTCAGAAATCTATCAAATCAACCTCTAGCCACGAAACTGAGAACCCTGACTGTCGGACCCTATATTTGGGAAATGTAGGCAGGAGTATGTGTTAGTACAAAATATGTACCAAGTATGATAGCCATGCATATAGATATTTAAATTATACTAAAATAAGACATTTCATGACCTGCAATGACCAAGCTAAAATATGATATAAAAAGGGTTAGAAAACATGAGTACGCATCATGGTCAATGCAAGCTAACATCTTTAAGTTCTTTGAACACATGTGAGATACTTCTTGAAGTAACCTTAGTTCATTATTATTGTGGAAAGTAGTGTTAACCGACATAGAGACCATGTGAGCTATAACATGATCCCCCGGTGTCTCCCACACCGAAAAGGGTTGTCCTACTTGCTAAGGTAAGGACAATGAACTTCTTGCTTAGGTGGATCCACTAGCTAATGTCTATCTAGACAATCATCCTATGGGGGCACATATGTAAGGGATAATGAGATTGCTTCTAGTATCTCGGCCTCTACTAACGGGAGAGCTTTCATCTCAATATCTTCTCGGTGCTAAGCATAATTCCAACGGAATAGTCATCTTCTTACTTATTCTTATTATCCATAGAAGGGCACGTCATCTTGCAAATTCAAGCTAGGTCATGAGTCATCCATGGAAAGATATCATTCAATAACCGATCCAAGCTAGGTTTCATTAGGATAGCTCTTTATCTTTAATTTGTTTAGGTGAGAAAACCTTTCAACCTCAGAATCCTTACTATATGAGAAAACCTTTCACAATCATACTTTCATGTGTATATGAGAAATCCTTTCAACAACAGAACATGCATAATTCCATAATTCACCTTTCAAGGTTCAAAACCCATTTTCACTCACCAACATCTAAAAAACATGGGTTAGACATGGGTTCATGGAAATTCATCATAAATTCATGGAATTCTATCAATTCATGCTTGATTTCATAAAACTCTTCTTTCATAATGCAAGACCCACATTACATGCTCATAAATTAGAAAACGTGGGAATTTCAAGGGTTCATGGGGAATCATCATAAAACCTAATATTTCATCAATTCATTCATAAGAAATTATCGATCAATCAATTAAATCAATAATTAAAGGAACCCATAATAAAGAAGAAAAATGCTAACTCAATTGGGGATTTCTAACTTTGAAAATAGGAGAATTTGTGAACTCCATTAATGGGAGGAATCCGTGGATGAAAACAATCATACCTCAATGCCAAAAGATTGCTTTAAATGGTGGAATTAGAGACTACCCTTGTAACCCTAGGTTGAACCCTTCTTCTTCAAGTTTATAGAGAGAGAAATATTTTGGAGAGGAAGAACTTGATCTTCTTTGGTAAATTTAAGAGAATGACTTGAATGGGTAAGTTTTGGGGTTAAAATCACTTATATAGGGGTTATAGGTAAGGGCAAAATGACGTAGAATCAAGATAAAATAATTAGGAAAAGACCCAATTTCCCTTAACTTACAGCTGACGTAAACCTCCAGATGGAGGCCCACACGAGTCGACAAGGACTTCACGGGCCGTAGTGGCAGCCATGGTCCTTGACTAGTGGCTTGGGGGAATTCTGCCTCCCCTTCACGGCCACCGTCACGACCCATCACGAGCCGGTCAAGGTCGGCGTGAGAGGAAACAACCTTGGGGAGCACACTTCCCACTTCTTCACGGGCACCACCACGAGGCATCTAAGGGATCGTGGGAGGAGATTCCATCGTGGCCAACCACTGGAAGGCCTTGACGAGCACTACCACGAGCCATGGTGCCCTTCACGGCTCGTGAGGGTTTCCATGAAGGGTGCCTTGACTCAGTGGAGGGATGTGACCTCCCACTTGACTCTCTTTTCTAGGTTTCTTTATTCCGGGGTGTTACAGACACTAGCGAGGTAATTGAGTATTACCTATGCCTTTTTACATGAGCTTTTCATTAAGCACGCTTATTGTATTCCACAACATATTTTTCTATCTCCAAGCATTTATAAAAGAAACAAATTGGATTTACAGGAGGTAGAAAATGAGATATTTGAAGAACCCAACCGAAGCAACATAAGAAAGGATAAAAAAGATTCTTTCCAAGAGGAGCTATTGGACCAACAACAACAAGAAGAAAATATCAACTCTCTGGTTGACACTTGCGAGGTAGTTTTTCATCACTTATGTCTATTTACATGAGTTTTTCATTAAGAACGCTCATTGTACTCCACGGTATATTTTTCTATCTCCAAGCATTTATAAAAGAAACAAAGTGGATGAATTTACAGGAGGTAGAAAATGAAATATTTGAAGAACCCAACGGAATCAACATAAGAAATTATCAAAATGATTCTATCGAGGAGGAGCAATCAGGCCAACAACAACAAGAAGAAAATATCAATTATTTGGTTGACACTTGTGAGGTAACTGATCATCACTTATATCTATTTACATGAGCTTTTCACTGAACACGCTGATTGTACTCCATAACATATTTTTCTCTCCAAAAGTTATAAAGAAATAAAGTGGATTTACAGGTGGCAGAAAATAAGATATTCAAAGAACCCAATGGAAGCAACATAAAAAATGATCAAAAAGATTCTTTTGAGGAGGAGCTACCCGAGCAACAACAACAAGATATCGATGGTACTTAAGAAATTTTATATCTTACAAACTAAACTTATGTTAATTATTTTACTTTTTTTATTTAAAAGTAGAAATGGATCCTAAATTTTGAATCAATGAGTGCAAGGTAATTGAAATTCTTAGAACGAAATGGCACACAACATAGTGGTAGCCTGAAATACAGTCATTAGATTGATGCTCTCAATTTTTGAACTTATAATTTATTTCACGTTTATCATGCAATCTCACATATATTTTTCAGGTGAGTCAGAGGTCAACAAAGTTACATGTGAAGCTATTTTAAATGACAATATTATCAATTGTGGCTCAAAACTTTTGACAAGAGATGAAAAGGATGAAAATTATCGTGTCACACAAGGAATACCTAGAAGTATAAAATTCCGTTCTATTGATAACCTCTATAAGGTAACTCACATAAACCTTATGTCCATCTTACTTTGTAACATCAAATATTTTCGATAATTTTCTTGTATTTTCAAATGGTTGGCTTTTTCTTTACTTTTGATTTTTAGATAATTGACAAATAAAAGAAATTATTAAATTTATTTTGATTATCTCATTATATTTCCTTGCATTTTACAGTGTACTGACAGATTATCACCAGCTGAAGTTGAATTTAGTTAGTATCTTCCAACTAAAGAAGATTCAAATATGCATCACTTGGCAAAAGCAGATTCAAGCATCAGCATAAATAAAAAAATATTGGTCGTAAGAGAAAAGAGAGAGACAACAAAATCGACAATGAAAAAAAAGATGTTTCGACTTCTTCCCCCAGCTTCAAGATTACATTTTAATCATTTCTTTAAATTCTATCTCCAAGATTGTATTTTAATTATTTCTTTGAATGTTGAATTTATCATTTCTTTTATAACTTTAAATTTAAATCGCCTTTATAAACTTGTTAATTACCTCTTCGATTCTTCTTTATCAACTATCCTTTAGTTTTATTTTCAAAATTCATTAACAAGAAGGGTGTGATCTCGCTCAATTAAAAAAAATTACATTCAAAATGGAATTTATTTTCCCTACTTTCATTAGGGAAGTCATTTTCCTTATTTTAATGAACTTATTTTCTTAGAAAAATATTTGACCAACCAAGCATGAAAAATTAAAAAATATTTTTTCCCCGTATCGCACACACACTTATATATCCAACTTCTCCAATCACGTAAATCAAGCAAAATCATTCTAAATATCATTGCTAACTCAAACTACCCACAAAATAAGTTCAAAGAGTAAGTGGTCGTCGTCAATAATAAATACTCAACTAAGAGTTGGGGTCGAATCTAACAGAGAGTGATATAGTGTAGGGAATTCTATCAAGAAATTTGGAATGTAAATCAATTCATTTGCAGCAATAAAAACAATGAGTGGATGATTCCACCAAATTTATGAAAATAATTTTCGTATCAAGAATCACAATTAAACTAAGATTTCAGAAATTTAATTAAGTAACAAGTAATCTAGGAGTGAGGGGATAAGAAATTGATGTCGCATAGGGTAATGACATGACCCGAGTCTACACCCTAGTCTAGACCAGTATCTAGGACCATGAATGATCCCGGGCTAACCGTTGACTTAACATATCAAGCATATCATATAAACAATTGTAGAAACTGAAACATATGCTTAATAAAGAATTCAATAAACTCCATTAGACTACATTACTAATGTCTGAATAAAGACTCTACTACTTTAGAATGAAAATATAAGTCTGTCGGGACATGGCCCTCAGCTTCCTCAAAACAAAGACAACATAAGACAAAGAGTGGACACTAAACAACGGAGTCCCCAAATGAGGAAGGCTAACGGAAAGCTAATTGACATTCTAAACTCTCATCCTCTCGGTACTAAATAGTCCTCCCAAAATAACATATATTCATATAATGCTCATAAGTATGAAAACCACGTATCATCTTGAATCATATATGAGGCTGAGCTAAAAAGTCATATCTTAAAGTAACATGTATTTAGGTTGTAATTCATAGCATGCTTGTTTTCATGCTTAAAATTCCTAAGGGTTTGAATGACCATAAAAATCATGCTAAATCAGTACCATATGTCACGCTCCGAACCAACACCCTGGGCGGGACTGACACTCGAGAACCATTGTTGGCCCCAAGCGAACCCATGGCCTGGCTAGACTCTCAGCGGAAAACTTTAAGCATTAATAAGAGAATTCAAATGCAATATAAACTCAACTGTCTCAACTAAACTTGGAATGTTTTAGAAACAAACATTCAACTTAGCCAAAGTGGCAACTCAAGTGTTAACATAAACAACTGAAAATGGAAAGACTAATGAACAAATAACTCTCTGTCTATGAAGCCTCTAAACTATGAGGGATATCGGGACAAGACCCCCGATCATTCTAACAACTGAAAATGCTAAAAAGAATGTATAAAAGGGATCCTCTAGAAAACAATGAAGCTCACCAACTAACTCTGCGTGCTCGACTGGATCAACGAGGCGCTGGATGCTGATCCAGATTACATGTATCTGCATCATAAAACGATGCAGGCCAAATGGCATCAGTACATTGAATGTACGAGCATGCGAGAAGAAAATTAAACATGACATAAGCTTGAACTGAATTCTGAAAGAAACACTTACTTTAGCTTTACTCAACTCATGGATACTTAACTCAATGTATAAATAACCAACGGTAACGATGCAGTTTATATAAAGCATTTAAATAGTAGGTAGTAACTCAATGTATTGAGAAATATAATAACAACTCAATGAATATATATATATAATAAAGAAATATACATATGTGGGAGTTTCTCTAACCGACAACCATCACTATGAGCTATGTAATGATACATCGTCTCGCCAACGCTGCCAGAACTGTCCTATAACTTGCCGAGATATAGAACGCCTCAACTAAGTGGATCCACTAGTCTATGCTAAAAAGCATTAAGGAATCATCTAAAAAGTATGACCCTTACTACCAACGATGGGTATATGGTTTATGGAGACTTGAGTTATTATGAACTCGTCCCCATATCGGTGCTCAATACTACTCCCAAAATATACTCAGCTCATATGTTTAAAAACATAACTCTTTCTGTGGTTTGAGATTATTACTAAAAAACTAGCTCAAAAGCTCTCTTGGAAATTGGTGTTGCCTTTCTTGTTTAAATATGAAAATATTTTAACTCTTGGGAATACTTAGTTCCCTATAATCATTTGAAGAAATTAACTTCACTTTTACTCTTACTCAACTCAATGCTCACGCCTTTAAAACAGGTTTAAAACATGTATAAAAGACTTTTGAAATGACTCTAAGAACTCTCTAGACTTGGCTCTTAACTTTCCTTGAATTTGAATTTATGGATTCAAGGTTATGATTCATGTTTACGGATGATTTCTATATGTTTAGAAGTCATTTAGAGTAGTTAGAATAGATAGGAAGTGATAGGACACTTTAAGAGAACTTAGAAGGGTTAAACGATGAAAAACGGGTGGGGGCAGACGTCTCAGGCACGTTGTTGACGCGCCGCGCCAGCCCCAAAGTTCTGGGGCTCATTTTGGGCGCACTGTTGGCGCGCCACCCCAGCCTCTCTAGCGCAAACAGGGCGCACCGCGCCAGGCCCTCCCCAGGTGATTTCCTGACAATTTTTTTTCTCATTTTCTAACCTTAATTCGATTTAATTCGATTTTTTTTTCTCAATTTCTCTTTAGATTCATATACCCAATATATGTACACAAGAATCTAACTCAAAGAAACTCGACACAATCGTCTCAAGAACTCCTCAATCTCAGCCTAATTCAAGAACGAAAGCAAATTCAAGAACACACATCAAGAACATCAAACTTTCAACCTTTTTAGAACGAATTCACGCTGAAATAAACATGTTTGGCGCATGGGTGAACAAACCCAACGCTATGTGAACTCACATACCTCGTAGGGATCAACCCTTGGCGAAATTCACAAGCTTAACTTCAAGAACGCGACGAGTCCCTTGCTTCTTCTCCTCTTTTCTCCTCTTCTTTTCTATTCTCTCAAAACCCTAACTTAATCTTATGGAACGTAAACTGAACCAATTCAGTTTAGACCCCAAATTAATTACTAAAAAAGAATTTAATTAATTGGGTAGTGAAAAGACCATAATACCCTCCTAAAATCTGGTTTTGACTTTCCTTATCTAGACAACTCGACTTCAAATGGGCATATATCCCTCATACCAACTCGAAAATGAGAAAACTTGGGGGCGTTGGAAAGATAATTTAAAGATATTTCCTACGGTATCTTGTAGCCCACATAACTCATCCTATGCTAGGAGTTATGGTCATTTGAAGTTGACCCAAAACTCTTACTTAACATAACTTGCCAAATTTCAGATTTTTCATTCTTTCCAAAACTGGTTCTTTCTAATTCTAGCTCTTTCAAATAGCGGGGTGTTACAATATCTTCCCCTTGGGAACATTCATCCTCGAATAAGATTACTCTTAGTAGGCTAAGGGTGTTACATCTAACATCCAGCTCAAACACCCAACAAGCAAAATATAAATACAACCAGCCAACTTAAAACAAATGCCAAGAAAAGGATTAGTACCTTAATTTGGAACTTCTCCAGACTCAAAGGGATGTGGGTATCTCTTCTTCATGTCCTCCTAAGCTTCCCAAGTAGCTTCCTCAATGAACTGATTTCTCCATAGAACTTTGACTAATGCTACTTCCTTGGTCCTCAACTTGCGAATCTGGTGATCTAGAATTTGTACAGGAATCTCCTCATACAATAAGCTATCCTTAATACCAATGTCTTCAGTAGGTATGATAAGTGAAGGATCTCCCATACACTTCTTCAACATAGAAATGTGGAATACCGGATGAACCGCTACTAACTCTTGTGGTAGCTCTAACTCATAAGATACATTGCCAATGCTCTTGGATATTCTGTAAGGACCAATATACCAGGGACTAAGTTTCCCCTTCTTGCCAAATCCCATAACACCCTTCATGAGTGAAACTCTCAAGTAAACCCAATCATCTACTTCATACTCTAAGTATCTTCTCCTAACATCGGTATAGGATTTCTGACGACTCTGCGCTGTTTTCAATCTCTCTTGGATAACTTTCACTTTCTCCATAGCCTGATGCACTAAGTATGGTCCTATCAACCCAGCTTCACCAACTTCAAACCATCCAATAGGAGATCTGCCTCTTCTCCCATATAGAGTCTCATACGGAGCCATTTGGATGCTAGAGTGGTAACTATTGTTGTAAGAAAACTCTATAAGAGGTAGGTGATCATCCCAATTACCCTTGAAATCGATCACACAAGCCCTCAATATCTTCTAAAGTCTGAATAGTGTGCTCTTCTTGACCATCAGTCTGAGGATGAAAAGAAATACTCAAGTTCACATTTGTACCCAAACCTTTCTGGAATGACTTCCAAAATTGTGCAGCTCTATCTGAAATAATGGAGACCGAAACTCCATGAAGTCTGACTACCTCTTGAATATATAACTTAGCATAATCTTCTGCTGAATGGGTAGTCTTTACCGGCAAAAAATGGGTTGATTTAGTAATTCTATCTACAATCACCCAAATGGAATCATGCTGCCTGCGAGACCGTGGTAAAATTGTGATGAAATCCATATTGATCATCTCCTACTTCCATTCTGGAAGATCTATATGTTGAGCCATACCACCGGGACTCTGGTGCTCTACTTTAACTTGTTGGCAATTCGGACACTTAGCAACAAACTTTCCAATGCCCTTCTTCATGCTACTCCACCAATAAACCTCTCTCATATCTCGATACATCTTTGTGGAACCCAGATGGATAGAATATCTGGAGCTATGAGCTTCCTCCATGATTCTCTCTTGGAGTTCATCCACCTTTGGTACACACAATATACCTTGATACCTCAATACACCATCTCCCCCTTGTTCAAAAGCCATCACTTTTTGCTTATGAACATTTGCCTTCAATTCAAGCAAAATACGATCTTGGTCTTGTTTCTCTTTCACTTCAGACACTAATGATGATTCAGCCCATTCATCACCACTACTCCTCCTTCGCTGGAATCCATCAAACGAACTCCTAATCGCGCAAGTCTGCGCACATCTTTAGCTAACTCTTTCTTGTATTCCTCAAAATGAGCAGTACTACCCATAGACAATCTACTCAAGGCATCAGCAACAATATTAGCCTTACCTGGGTGATAAAGAATACTCATGTCATAATCCTTGAGTAACTCTAACCACCTTCTCTGTCTGAGATTAAGCTCTTTCTGACTAAACACATACTGAAGACTCTTGTGATCAGTGAACACATCCACATGAACACCATAAAGATAATGGCGCCATATTTTCAAAGTAAATACTACGGCAGCCAACTCTAGATCATGGGTTGGGTAATTTCTCTCGTGAACCTTAAGTTGTCTGGAGGCATAAGCTATAACTTTGTCATTCTGCATTAACACACAACCCAAACCAACTCTGGATGTATCACAATAAACCACAAAGCCTTGCGTACCCTCTGGTAAGGTCAATACTGGGACAGCAGTCAACCTCTTTTTCAATTTCTGAAAACTTTTTTCACAAGCTTCAGACCATTGAAACTTAACTGTGTTCTGAGTTAACTTAGTCAAAGGAGATGAAATAGATGAAAATCCCTCGACGGACCTTCTATAATAGCCAACCAATCCAAAGAAACTCCTAATATCAGTTGAAGACGTGGGTCTAGGCCAGTTCTACACTGCCTCTATCTTTTGAGTATCAACTCTAATTCCCTCACCGGAAATAATATGGCCTAAGAATGCCACAGACTCAAGCCAAATTCACACTTAGAAAACTTAGGATATAACTCCTTATCCTTTAGAGTTTGAAGGACTATTCTGAGATGACTAGCATGATCTTCCTCATTCCTCGAATAGATTAGAATGTCATCAATGAATACGATAACAAACATATCTAAATAAGGCATGAATACTCTTTTCATAAGGTACATGAACGCTGCAGGTGCATTAGTTAAACCGAACGACATGACCAGAAACTCATAATGACCATAACGGGTCCTGAATGCTGTCTTTGGAATATCACATTCCCTTACTTTCAACTGATGGTAGCCTGATCTGAGGTCTATCTTAGAAAAACAAGTGGCACCCTGAAGTTGATCGAAGAGATCATCAATTCTCAGAAGAGGATACTTATTTTTGATAGTAACCTTGTTCAACTGATGGTAATCTATACACATTCTAAGAGAACCATCCTTCTTTCTCACAAATAAGACCGGAGCGCCCCAAGGTGAGACACTTGGTCGAATAAA
>JAJONR010004275.1:0-72679 GCA_029582245.1 Solanum etuberosum
TATATATATATATATATATATATATATATATATATATATATATATATATACATAGAACTGAAAAATCCAAAATACAACATGAGAGTCCGTACAAAAGAATGACAACAACAAGTCACTGAACGCAAGGAGCTCACCACAATCCAAGTCTGTGACACCCACGGGAGATGCAAACGCTCATTAAGGATGGCTTGAACTTGGAGCTGCATAAGAAAAAGATACAGAAGTGCAGTATGAGTACCAAAACACAGGTACCCAGTAGGTATCATAGGCCGACCGATCTCAAAAAGATCAAATATATGTAAGAAGCACGATGATACTAGAAATAAAAGGGAAAGCTAAGTTATAACGAGTATATAATAGAGGAAATGCAGGTACTATCAATATCCAACTACAAACTACACACAAACCAGACAATCAACACACTCCAAGGCCAACTCAATACAATGATATAGTGCAAAACTCCTCGAAAGTAACGATCTTAAGCCCGGAAGAAACATCGAGCCGGTTGGAATGATACCTCAAGATTTACTATAAGCTAATAACCTAGATAGATGAATCCATGGGCCGCTCGAAATGGCACATCGAGGTTACCAATAACCCTAATACATTTATCAATGGGATGCTCAGGATAATACTTTGAGCTTATCAAAAAAGTAACCTCTAGGTAGCAGACTGTAGCCCGAGAAAAAACCACATGGCCGCCAAGAATGATACATCGAGCTCATCAGAGTAAAAGCAGCTGAAAGATGCGATAAATCAAGTAAAAGGACATTTTTCTACTAGTTTTAATTCACAACTGGTTTCAAGGGCTTCCAACTCGTTAGGGTTAATTTCTGGTTAACAAAAAATGTCATTTTCTCTCAAAACTTATTCAAGTAGAAACTCCTCGGAAGCATTATAATAATCCAGTCATTGCATTCACACTAAATTGGGAAGAATGCCCGTCATACCACAAGAGTATCAACCCAAACCTTTTGTCAATCCAATATCACGGCCTAGGGCCCAATAGTTTAATAAACAACCATTGCCACAACTCAAGAATCCATAGCATCGATCAACCAACCAAACCAATCAAACCCTACACAATCCTAAGTTTCATGCTACCTAGAAGAAAGGTCTAAGGATACTTATCACACAAGAATAACCTAACCCGACAGATTCAACCTAAATAATGCAATACTACCCAGATACAATCAATCTAAGTAAGCCAAGTCTAAGAAAAGGAAGCCATAACCTACCTCAAAGCCGAAAAATGCACACGAACTATAACACAAGTGCTTTTTTTTTTTCCGGAGAGCCTCAGATCGCTGTTAAGCTATCAAGAACCCACAGAGCCAATTAATATGGATCCAACGATACCTATATCACTAACCCAAAATTCATACTAGAATTGGATTAAAAATCAACCTTAAATCAAAGAAATAAAATTATGAAAAAGGAAACAATCCCAATGTTCTCCTTGGAATAAGGATTATATGCCTGAAAGAGGGGCGAAAATGAGACTCAATTCAGACCTCAAATGATATATTTACTAAACTTTAATGTTTAGAAATTCAGGATTTTGAGGTGGAAAAAGGAATGAAATTATGAAATTAAGGCTATAAACAAGTAGAGAAGAGGGAAAGGAATCAAATTACCATGGAACCTCTGGAAAAGGGGAAGAAATGGGAAAAAATTCCAGGAGCTAAGCCTATGTTTAATGGGTTTAAGCTTTGGATAAGAATAAGGGGAAAATGACCTGATTTTGACTCATAAACTAAGCTCGATCCGCTCCTTTCTCCTTGGTCAGAGTTGTACTAAGTTGTACCATTGAATTCTGATTAGTGACCAAGTTTTGTGAATCCATTCTTGTACCCTTATGTTGAGGTAAATTTTATGACTGATTAGGAGCCAAGACAAAGCTCAAACTATGCTACTGATCAACACCCGAAATTGAGCCCTGAACCTGCATCGCACAAGTATTAGAATCTTGGACTGGATTCATAAAATTTTGATCTCATATCAGGTTATTTTCCCGAAGTTGAGACTGTTTTGAAGATATTTTCTGAACCTACTAAGGGTAAAAAAATATGAGCATCATCTGCACTCAAACCAACCCGAATCTGAGCTGCATCGTTACTATTATTTTGAATAGAATTAAGGCTACCAGGTGAACTTAAACCATGCAACTTTTTCGAATAAGAATTCTACACAATTTTAACCAATTGTTGAATCATGTATGAACAAACATTTTGATTCATGTAATCACATATATTCTGAGTACCCATACGCTAATTATTATATGGACCAATAGGATTCTTAACAAAACAGGTAGCATATTTAGAACAATAAAACTTAACCATTTGAGCAATATGCTTATTAGTGGTAGCAGATTAAACTACGGTAGCCGAGTCTCTAAAGTCTTTCCTATGGTCAACAAAAAGGTTCTCACGCAAAAAATGAGACAACCCCTCTCCCCTTTGGACACCCCTTCTCGCAAGTTAGTAGTTTTTTCATGTATCCCACAATCCTCACCTCTATCAACTTCAGAATCAGACAACACATTAAAAATAGCATTGGGCGAGCCATTGGGTTTTAGAGAATTGAGTCAATACGTGAAATCCGTTGTATTTTCCCATTTTCTACACATCATTATCAAAAGTGTGTTGGTTCTAAAATCCAGAAACAATATTACAATCTTGGAGAGCATGTAAGTCAATACATGTGGTCGTGGATGAAATTGGCTTGTTCAGTTGTTGAACATTTCCATCTAGTTTGGAATCACTCAACACATTAACAACATTATTTGGGGAGCCACATAACACTGAGTCCATTCCTGAGATCTTTGCTTAAATTGGTTTGTAGACTTGATTGCCATTTGGTTATTTCCTTTGGTTGGAATTTCTTCCAAAAAACTCTTGTTTTGAGTGTGCTACTGGTTCTCTGGAACTTGATTATCATTTGGATTAATTTTTTCTTTGTCTCTAGAGATATTGAAATTTGATTGTTTAGATCTTTCCTTTTGATTTTCAACATCAGTTAAGGTGTCTCTTTCTTTAATAGTTTCCTATGTCAGTGGGTGTTGTGTTTTGAAACATTCAATACTAGGTGAGGGAAAGGAATTAGAAACCATACATGAGTTACTTGATGTATCAATTTTCTTTCTTCATCTCTCTTTCTCATAGCACAAGCAAAAGGAGTGTATCCTTGATGTTGACAATAGGTACAATAGAGAGGAACATCTTCTTATTGAATATCTTTCCATCTTCCGTCTCCATTCGGATTATCATTCTTATCGAAGCCAACCCAAACACTTTGAATTCAGGGTTTTCTAATATCCATTTGTACTTTTGCCTTTGCCACACTTCCGCTAGTCTTTTTCATGAAAGCCATATCCAAATGAAAAACCTTACCCACATCCACAAGGAAGAGAGTAATAAAGTATTTGTAGTAGTAATTCCATGAGAGCTCACGAAGTACAACCCAAACTAAGGTTTTGGGTTTAGGGTTTTAGCCCTAAAGTTTAGGGTTTAGGTTTAAGGCCCTAATGTTTTAGGTTTAGGGTTTAGGCCCTAAAGTTTCAGGCTTAGGGTTTAGGGCCTAAGGTTCAGGGTTTAGGGTGTAGGGTTTATGATTTATGATTTAAGCTTAAAGGTTTAGGGTTAAGGGTTTAGGCTCTAATGTTTAGGATTTTGGGTTTAGATCCCGGTTTAGGGTTAAGATTTTATGGTTTATGGTGTAGGGTTTATGGTTTAGGCCTTAAGGTTTAGAGTTTAGAGTATAGGAGCAAATGTTTGGAGTTTTAGGTTTTGGTTTAGGGTTAATTCTTTATGCCCTAAAGTTTAGGGTTTATGATTTATGCTCTAAGGTTTCTTTTATATGGTTGAACTTAGGGTTTAAGTTTTATGTTGTAATGTTCAGAGTTTATGGTGTAGGTTTTAGGTCTTAATGTGTAGGGTTTAGGCCTTAAGGTTTAGGGTTTAGAGTTAAGGGTTTAGGGTTCAGGCCTTAATATTTTTGGTTTAGGCCCTAAGGTTTAGGGTTTATAGATTAGGGTTTAGGGTTTAGGCATTAAGGTTTAGGGTTTGGGGTTTAGGCCTTAAGGTTTAGGATTTAGGATTTAGGCCCTAGGTTTAGGGTTGAGGATTTATGATTTAGGGTTGAGGGTTTTAGAATAGAATTTAGTGTTTAGGGTTTTAGGTTAAGGCCCTAAAGCTTAGAGTTTAGGGTTTAGGTTTTATGCCCTAAATTATAGGGTTTCGGGTTTGGGCTCTAAGGTTTAGGTGTTAAGGTCTAGGGTTTAGGGTTTAAGTTTAGGCACCGAGGTTTAAGGTTTTGTGTTTAGGGTTTATTGTTTAGGCCCTAAGGTTTAGGATTTATAGTTTATGGTAAATATTTTAGGCTTTAAAGTTTAGGGCTTCGAGTTTAGGGTTAGGGTTAGCGTTTAGGGTTGAGTCCCTAAGGTTTAGGATTTAGGGTTTAGGATTTATGGTTTGGGGTTTAAGCCCTTAGACTTATGGTTTAGAATGTAGGTCCTAAGGTTTAGGTTTTAGGGTTAAAGCCATATGGTATAAGATTTAGACTCTAAGGTTCAGGATTTCTGGTTTAGAGTTTAGTCCCTATGGTTTAGGGTTTAGGCCCTATGATTTATGATTTATTGTTCAGGGTTTAGGCCTTAATGTTTGAGGTTTCTGATTTAGGCCCTAAGGTTTAGGGTTTAGGATTTAGGCCTTATGATTTAGGGTTTAGGGTTTAAGATTTAGGACTTAAATTTTAGAGTTTAGGATTTAGGATTAAGGACCTAAGGTTTAATGTTTATTATTTATGGTTTAAGGTTTAGACTCTAAAGTTTAGGGAGTAGGGTTTTACCATAAGGTTTAGGATTTAGGGTTTAGGGTTGTAGTTTATGATTTATAATTTATGATTTAGGGTTTAGGCCCTAAGATTTATTGTTCAGGTTTTAGGGTTTAGGTCTTAAAGTTTAGGGTTTAGGGTTTATTGTTTGTGGTTTAGGGTTTAGGCCCTAATATTTGAGGTTTAGGATTTAGGATATAGGCTTTAAGGTTTATGGTTCAGGATTAATGACCTATGATTTAGGGATTAGGTCTAATGTTTAGGGTTTAGGGTTCATGGTTTAGGGTTTAGTCCCTAAGGTTTAGGGTTTAGGCTCTAAGATATAAGTTCTATGATTTATGCCCTAAGGTTTAGGGTTTAGGCCCTATGTTTATGGTTTAGAGTTTAGGGTTTAGAGAGTAGGATTTAGGACATGAGGTTTAGGGTTTAGGGTTCAAAACCTAAGGTTTAGGGTTAGGGTTTATACCCTAAAGTTTAGGGTTTAGGGTTCATGGTATATGATTTTGGGTTTAGGGTTTATTCCCTAATGTTTAGATTTTAGAGTCTAAGGTTTATTCCCTAAGGTTAGGGTTTATTGTTTAGGGCTTAGGCCCTAAGGTATAGGGTTTAGTCTCTAAAGTTAAGGGTTAAGGCTTTAGGACCTAAGGTTTAGGGTTAAGGGTTTAGTCCCTAAGGTTTTGGGTTTAGACCTTAGGTTTACGGTTTAAGCCCTAAAGTTTAGCGTTTAGGCACGAAGGTTTAGGGTTTATAGTTTAGGCTATATGGTTTAGGGTTTAGGGTTTAGGCCCTATGGTTTTGGGGTTAGAGTTTAGAATTTAGGGTTTAGGACTGAAGTGTTTGTGAGATAAGACCAGCCAGTCTTAGCGCTTCATGAACAAGATCATCTCCAAACTTGTTAGTTTAAGATTAGCTTCTATTCTTCCTGGTATCATCTCCTTAAATCAATCAGGTTTTCTTCAAAGTAGAAGCATTTCAGAGAACCTTATGTAGGCACAGGAAATCACCCATCATATTAAGTAGTTTAACGAGGGAGGTAATATTGTTATCAAGCTTGCTATGGGCAAAACCTATTATAGGGTCTCACGGTCTTATATTTGTCTGGTCTTAGGAAAATGGGATTTGGTGAACTGTTCATTGACATGGCTTCGATAAAAATGACTGATAACAATATTTTAGTTATAATCAATGGTGAAAGACACGGTATTTTCCACTCCACGAGAGGCCTTAAGCAGGGTGGTTGATGAGTTGTAGATTTACACTCATTTGAGAACTATTTAGCTCAATAATTAGTGTCCTCAATGCCTAATTTTTTTCTCTTCTGATGTTATCTTGATGGTTTTAAGCTATGATCGTTAATGGACAAGGCAAGGATGAATATTTGAAAGAATAGGCAAAAATGGAAAAAGAAATGCAAATTACTCATTGATTTAAGCCAAACAAGAAAGGTGGATCGCCTAGTAAGCATGACCTCACCTAAATGGACAATGCACATCACTCGTGTCTATCGAGACAGGTCAGTGAACTACAAATGAAAAGGTTACTCGCCGAATAAGAAAGGTGGCCTTGCTGGTCATCGTCGAAACTGACAGTGCAAGGAGAAAAATTAAAGACTCGAAAGGCGAACCAAGATGGTAATCAGCAAGCCGAACAAGAAAGGAAGACTTAAATGAGCTCACCAACTGATGTTCAAACAACTGAAGCCTAGAGTACAAAAAGGCAAGGTGAAGCTCGATTGGTGATTCACCGAAGGGGTTAGGCGAGTCCGACTAAGGGCGTCGAGTAAGACGTGTATTGAGTTTTTTGGGCCAAATTTTTGGAAACTATAAATAACCCAAAGGAGAGAAAAAAAGAGATTTTGGATTCAAGAGTGAAAAACATAGGAAATGAATTTTTATTTTGGAGAGTGAGAGAGAAACACTTTACTTTGTGAAGAACACTTTCTAGCTTTTGGGGTTTTTCAAGTTTGTTCTTGAAATTGATAAATAGAAGTTTAATACAAAAAAGGCTTGCTTTTAGTTTCTTAATTTCATGTTACCAATGTCTGCTTTCATGGAAAGTATATTTTCTTTGCATTTTGTTATGGGTGGCTAAAACTCCAAGATCTAGGGGTGCAATAATAGGGTTGGGTGTTGATTTAAGATAGTGGATATTGTGTTATGCTCTGTTTTCCTAATGTTCCAACATGAATTTGGGCTAATTATCATGGGGTTAATTCATGGGTTAAGGTTTGAAACTTAATTCCTACTTCTGATCTTGGGTCGATGCTTGAAAGAGATTGATTGGAGTCGGTAATTAGTCCAATACTAGCAATTTAGATTTAATGTTTTTAACTTGCTTGAAAACAAAGGTTATGGGTCGGATCTATTTGCCCTATTTTTGCATCGAAAGAGAGAACAGAGTAAGGTATTGGGTTATATAGATTAACATATAGAGAAGATCGAAAGGAGATTCTATGGAAAGATGCTTTGAGATCGAAAGATAATTAGCGTCATTGAAGATTACCTAGCCTCTTCATGAATGTTCATCACTATTGAGCGCACAAATACCCCTATGTGACATAGATTTTCAATCCCCACCCTAGATTGTTTTTAACTCTTGAATTCTCCAAAATCATAGTTTAATTGTGACAATTGATAACCAAAACTTTTTATTAAATTGGTGGAATAATCTACCCATTTGATTTTACTATTACAAATGAATGAGTTTACAATCCAAATTTCATAATAGAATTCTCTACAATATACCATTCTATGTGGGATTCGACCCCGACTCTTAGTGGGGTATTTTTATTGACTACGACCGTTGTCCGTTTTAATTAGTTTTAAGGAGGAAATTTGAGAATTTTCAAAAAAAAGTGCCACTGTGGGGGAACGATTGTTAAGAATTCCATTTTAGAAATTTATAAATTCGTTTAGTTGTAGTAGATTGCTGCTTTGTTTTATTGTTGGCTCTTGTAGAGGTCTAATACAATGAGTGACCATGGTAGTGACAATGATAGTCACTATGGTAAAAATGAAAACATGGGTGCTTTGAATGATATGCTTATGAATATTTTTCAAACCACGGGAGCCTTCCGAATACCTCCTACAACCGGGAGAGTTGTGTTTCACCTAACCGGAACAATGCTACAATTGCTCCAACTAAAGGGAAATTGTGGGGGGTCTTGCTTATGAGGATCCCAATGAACACCATAGGAATTCTTTTGAGGTATGTGGACCATTTGTGTTCAAGAACATCTCTCAAAACTCCGTATAGTTGAGGTTATTCCTTTTCTCTTTAACAGGAGAAGCTAAAAGATGGTTGGTGGAATTTCTAAATGATTCTATTACTTTGTGGGATGAGTTGAATGATACTTTTTGGAGAGATTCTTTCGATCCTCGAAGATGGTTATATTTCGAATCCAAATCCAAAATTTCAAGGGAATTGGAGGTGAACCTCTACATGAGACTTGGCTGAATTTCAAGAAATTAGTTTTGTAATGTCCAAGACTTGGTGTTCCGGACAATTTGCTGCTGCAATACTTCTATAGTAGCCTTAATTCAATCAATAAAAGTGTGGCTGATCAGTTAGTTTAAGGTTGATTAATGAGACAATTGTATGATGTGAATGCTTTGTTTCTAAATGACATGACCAAAGTAAACCGAGCATGGCACACTAGAGAAGACCAAGTGTTTACTCTACAACTGAGCCTGAGCAAAGAGAAAATCAAGAAGGGCAATGAACGAGATGACATCAAGGCTAAAATGATGACCCAACTCGATTTGTTGTCTAAGCATGTCATAGGAGGATGACTTAAATTGATGAATGCGGTTGGAACAAATAGTGGGAAGTGCTCGGATGATGCCGGGTTTGAGGGATTATACACTGAAGAAGTTCAATATTTTGGAAACCAAATGGGGGGTTCTTACCCAAATTATCAACAACAAGGTTAAAACCAAGGTTTGAAAAAAGAGCGAGATAATGGTTGGAATTATTGGCAAGGTGGAAATTAGAGAATTGAAAAAGGACTTCTCTACTTTTATCGAAAACGACAACCTCTCATTTAGTGTATATCAAGAAGCTGAAGACCCAATTCTGACCGATCTCCACTCATCTCAATCCAAGGCAAAAGGAAAAGTTGCCTAGTGAACTTAGATTTGTATTGTGTGTATGGGCTTGAAGTTATTCGATGATTGTGATTGTATGATTTTGATGGGTAGCCTTGTGTTTAGCATAATGAACACTGCTCAGGAGTTAATTGAATTTGTGTTTCTTATAAATTTCTAATCTGGCATTTGTTGGTTAATTGTTGAAATTGAACTTGTTAATTTAGTGGGCCTAGAATCAATTTGATGTGGGTGAAGTCTGAGTAACTAAGTGTTGACCCGATTGCATTATTTTTCCCAATGATATAGAGAGAGAGGACTTTCTTAAGGGAAAATCGTCAATTTGAGCAATACTTTGTACTATCCGGGGAAGACTTAGTACCCATGGGTAGATAAGCATATAGGTGGGTTGTAATGATGTTGGGGAACTAGTTTTTGTTGCGTATGTTTGGTTTAGCTATAAAATTTAGGCACTGGGCTGAACATCTCTTGTTCGTCAGGCTTGTCTTAGCTCGTCAAGGAGGTTAGGCAAATTATCGAGTAAGCCCCAACTTGCCCTTTGGAGTTAATATGTGACCTTGGGTACCGTCCCATTCGAAGGGTTTTTCTTAGTCCGCCAAACCCACTCGATGAATCGCTATGTAGGAGAGGACATCGCCCTTGAGGTCTGTTTTATTTCGTTTTGCACTATCAATTTTGGTGGACCTGTCTTAGCCCACCGAAACAAACTTGGTGATTTACCGAGTTAGAATTGACTCCGCCCTTTATGCCTAATTCGTATGATAATTGACACTATCAGAGTCGGCGAGCTCACCGGAGCTTGCCTATCCTCTCAAGTAATCCACTTTCCCGTTAGGCGAGCCTTAGGGTAATATTTGAACTATAATTCCAAATTAATTTGATTTGAACTAACCTTCACCGCTTTTATGTTTGAATGTGTGTTCTTTGAAGGTCATGGATATAACAAAAGGAAAACAGGTGGTGACATCAAACACCGAGTCCGACATAGAATCTCCTCCTCCTTCTCATCTGAAAAAGCATAGAGGCATATTAATTAATGAACTTTAGAGGCTCCTCGTGCCCAAAAAACCACTCTAATTATTCATACTAATTGGGAAAGAAACCTCAGAAACACATTGCCAGGAAGCAGGTGAATGTTCGCTCAAAGCTAATATCACCTCCACAAGATCAAACCTCTACTTCTCATGTTTTCCCGATCATAGCTCCAATGGCCTTAAATAGGATCAAGGTAGAAGGAGAAAGAACAATTCTTGAGGAGTTTCGTCTCTCAACTTATGGGGTGATGGGCGATTAGCCGACTATCTGGGAAACAATAAAGTTACATAAATTTGAGCAGTTCACAAAGCTCAGACAACCCTATGTGCCGAAGTGGGTTAGGGAATTCTACATCTCTTATGCTCAGGCCCTGCTTAAGAAGAGAAAATATACTGGAAGCCCCTTGACTAAGTAGAGGTACGTGGCAAGAAAGGGCCATGTGATGCTAGTGCAATCAATGAAGTTCTTGTGATCGCAAATAACTTATCCAAAAGGTTCCAGCTTCGAATGAAGTTCAAATTGGATTCCCACATAGAATGACCGGCACCTCTTATTGCATATTCTTCTTCTCAATGGATAGAGGGATGAAAGCAAATTGAAAAGAAATATATGAATATAGCAGGCTACTATTGGTTAGGATTCAACAGTAGTAATCTGATGCAATCTCAGAATTAGTCCATTTTCAGGCTGCTTAAAGTACTGTTAATGAGGTGTATAATCGACTGAATTAAACTCAATGTCGAGTCTATCATTCTCAAGGAGATGCTTATGAGGGCTAGGAAAGAGCAAACCTTCCTTCCGTTTCTACTTCTTATTACTCATCTTTGTCAGAGAGCAAGGATTCCATTTCGGTGGAAATATAATGTACTTGTCACACTGGCCTCCTACAACGACATTTAGAGGATTAAGGCACATTATTTATAGGATGATATGGCTCGGAGGAAGGCGCCACCACCAAATAATACACCCATGGTTGCTCTAGAGATTCTAGCATCTGAGGCCAGCACACATGCTCTTTCTGTGAAGAAGACAGGGATTTCCTCCCATTCCAATATGCATTCAAATTCTCCTACTTATGTTTCTGCTAGTTCTTATAGTGTTGCTTCTAGTGTTGTACCTACCTCCACACCAATCACCTGTCCCCCTTGAACCAGATATTGATATATAAGATCGGTAGTCTTGCTCAATCGGCGGATGTTAGAGCCGCGAGGGTTGAGAAGGACATGCTCGAACTTATTGATAGGGCTATTGAGCAGACCTTTGCTTATTTGAAGGATAGGGTGATTATGTTTGAGGGGCTGATTGCGGCTCATGGTGTAAGGTTGGACAACCTGACTATGAGGTTAGACTCCTAGGAGAAGACTGGGGTAGTTCTGGTTCACTAGATACCATGAGGGGTGAGCATGCTACTATGCGAGTGGCTATTGAGCAGGACTTTGCTTATTTGAAGGATAGGGTGATTATGTTTGAGGGGCTGATTGAGGCTCATGGTGTGAGGTTGGACAACCTCACTATGAGGTTAGATGCTTAGGAAAAGACTGAGGGTAGTTCTGGTTCACTAGACACCATGAGAGGTGAGCTTGCTACTATGCGAGTGGATGTGACTCAGGTGCAGTCTATAGACCTCGCCATGCTTTGGGACGATATTTCCCTACCATATGCCTCTATGCCACTGATTATTCCTAGTAGTGGGGCTACTGCTTGTGTGAAACTTGAGATAGCTGCAAGCTTGGTTGAAGCGGATGTGGTTGTTGAAAGGGCCGATGATGATTTTGCCGAGCAGACAAATGAGGAGGAGCTCAAGTATGAGAAAGATGAGCATGTTATTGCATAGACTCTCACACAGGTGCTTTAGACCAAGGAAGGGATTGTTCATGCGACCCTGGACATATCTATTCGGGAGACTTCAGAGGTTGGTACTAGTGGAGTCTCTTCAGAGTCCACCATTCCTCCTAGTGTTGTGAAGGGCAATGCTTCCCATTTGATGTAGCCTTGCATTCTCCAATGATTTAGTTGTCTAGAATTGATGCCTCAGGTGATGCTTCCCCTTTCTAAACTCTAGATGTGAGTGCTCCATAGGCTTAGCCTGTCTGGGGGACGTTTTTATTCTGCCTCACGTATTTTCTTTGTATTTAGGACACTACATATTTCTTTTTTGTGGGGTGAAGGCCTTTGTGCCAATATTCCCCTTTTTTGTTTTGTATTTTATAACATTCTAGTTTTGGATTATTGTATTAGTTTACTATAGTTTAAATGATAGTGATTCATTTGGTTTAGTGTATCTCTTTTGCCTTTTTTGTTTTCTCTCAATTTCGCAACACCCATGAGTTTGAAAAATTATGAAATGCTTGTGTTTTCATTGATAATGATTTGATGATTGATTGTGATCAACATTAATGTCTTGAATAGTACTCATGAAGACCATGACGTATAGTGTTAGTGTTGCGAGATTGAAATCGATTTTGTTGCACTTTTGAGCGATCTCTTTGAATTTTTTGTTGACTAGTTGTGCTTTGATGTGATCCTTGCAATAAACATCACATGTACGCTTTTGATATTTTTGAGATGTAATGAATGAGTGTATTTCTAAGTGTCATGTGTGGAGAGGTCTTACTTGAAAGCGTGTGTGTGGAGTCCTAGAATTTGCCTTGTTAGACTAATAGTTCAAATCTTGGTAAATGTGAGAGGTGATCTTGGGCAATAATTCAAAGAGGAAATCCAAATATCCATAATCTTTTGTGACTACCTTGTGAGGGTGTGCATCAATTTTTGTACCATTTTAGCCTAACCCATTTGTTAGTAAAACCAAAAGAAACTCTCTTGAGCAAAATCGTCCCTACCTTCTAACCTAAAATCCTTTTTTGAACCATTGTATGTTTGAATAACAGACTTAGGACAAAAGTCTAAGTTTGGGGTGTGGAAAGGAAGGAGGAATGAAAGCCAAGTGAAGGAAAAATAAAGATGAAATGGGTGTCAACTTTGAAGTTTGTTACAAAAAAAAGGAACTTCTCCTTATAAAAAAAGAGTTACTATGATGAAAATGTTTTGGAAAAATGTAAAAGAAAAAGAGGAGTGATGAAATAAAAAGGATTTCAAATAATATGAGTGGAAAGTCAAAATTTGAGTTCTCAATTGAAAAAGAAGGAAAAGAACTTGAGAAGAGCTAATGATGATTGCAATAAAGCTTTGAAAAGGAAAAGTCACCATGACAATTGACCATACCTTAACCCTCAGCCCATTACAAGCCTAAATGACCTTACAGATATTGCAAGAACTAGGTTGTGTGATGATTGGAAATATGGGCAAAACCTATGGGACAGAGCTTGCATGTGTTTCTCTTAAGAGGGAGTGAGAGTTAAATTGATTCCTTATTTCTTTATTGATTTTCTTTGTGAGAGCATGGAATTCTTCTTGATGTGAGGGGACTTTAATTCTTTATTGAAACATGATCGTGCTTTAGAGAAGAAGTTAAAGTGAGCTTGAGCTTGTGTGGAAACCGGCTAGTAATTTTTTGAAACTTTTTTATCATGATTGAGTTTAATATGTTGTTGAGAATAGTCTTGTAATGACACTTTCATGTTACCTCTCATTGAATACTATTGTAGACACCCTTATTGAGCTAATTGTGTTCTTGATTTACTTGAGGACATGTAAAAGTTTAAGTTGAGAGTGTTGAATAGTGGTAGATTTGCAGTCATTTGAGGTCTATTTATCTCAATAAATAGTCTCCTCAATGCCTAATTTTTCCTATTCTGATGATATCATGATGATTTGCCGCTATGAAGGTTAATGGACAAGGCAATGATGAATGTTTTAAAGAATGGCCAAAAATGCAAAAAGAAGAGCAAACTACACATTTATGATCAGAAAAAAAAGAAAGGCAGATCACCTTGTGAGCATGACCTCACCCAAATGGACAGTGCACAAAACTTGTGTCTATCAAGATAGGTCGGCAAACTCCAAATTAAAAGGTGACTCGCCGAATGAGAAAGGTGACTTTGCTAATCATCACTGAAAGTCATAGTGAAAGGAGAAAAGAATAAAGACTCAAAAGGCAAACCAAGGTGGTACTCGGTGATACGTAGAACGTGAAAGAAAGTCTCAAACGAGCTCTCCGACTGAGTTTTAAGAACCTCAAGCCTAGATCAAAAAAGTACGATTTGAAGCTCGATTGTCGATTGGCCGAAGGAGTTCGACGAGCCCGAATAATGTCGCCGAGTAAGATGTGCATTGAGTTTTGGTCCAAATTTCAGGAAATATTAAATAGACCAAATGAGAGATAAAAAAAGAGTTCAGATCCAAGAGTTAAAAGATTTAGGAAAGGAATTCTTAGTTTGGAGTGTGAGAGAGAAACACTTTACTTTATGGAAAACACATTCTAGCTTTTTAGGTTTCAACTTTTTTCTTGAATTTGATAAATCGTAGTTTATTCCAATGTGGGTTTGCTTGTAATTTCTTAATTTAGTATTACCCAGGGCTGCTTTCATGAAAGATGTATTTTCTTTGGTTTTTGTGATGGATGGTTAAAACCCCAAGATCTAGGGCTGCAATTATGGGGTTGGGTGTTGTTTTAATAGTCTGTGTTATGTTATGCTCTATTTTATTGTTGTTCTTACATGAGTTTGGGCTAATTAGCGTGGGGTTAATTCATTGGTTAAGGTTGCTAACTTAATTCCTACTTCCGATCTCTAGTCGATGCTTGAAAAAATTGATTGAAGTTGATAATTAGTCTAATACTAGTAAGTTAAGTTTGATGTCTGTAATTTGATTGAAAATAGAGGTAAAAGGTCAGATCTATTTGCCATATTTCGACATCGAAAGAGAGAATATAGTAAGGTATTGGGTTGTTTAGATTTGCATATAGATGAGTCCGAAAGGATATTCTTAGCAAAGATTCTTTGAGATCGAAAGATGATTAGCGTTATTGAAGATGACCTAGTGTATTTATGAATGTTTATCACTTTAGAGGAGTACAAATACCCCGATGTGACATTGATTTCCAATCCCCACACCCATTGATTTCTTGTTAACTCTTGAATAATCCAAAATTTTAGTTTAATTGTGAGAATTGATAACCAAAACTTTTTATTAAATTGGTGGAATCATCCACCAACTTGCTTTTGATATTACAAATGAATGAGTTTACAATCCAAAGTTCTTAATAGAATTTCCTATGATATACCATTCTCTGTGGGATTCGATCGTGACTCTTACTTTGGTATTTTTATTGACTACGACCGTTGTCCCATTGAATTGGTTTTAAGGAGGACATTTGAGAATTATAAGAATATCCACCTTACCATTAGGCGAGCCTCAGGGTAATTTTTGAACTATAACTCATAATGAGTTTGATTTCAACTCAGACTTCTATTAGGGGAATATATTCCATCAAGTACTCCATTTTCTTTTATTTCTACGCTCTCAATTAACCTTCACCGCTTCTATGTTCAAATGTGTGTACTTTGCATGTCATAGCTAGAACAAAACAAAAGGAAAACAGGTGGTGACATAATACAACGAGTATGACAAAGACTCTTCTCCTCATCCTCCTCTAAACAAGCATAGAGGCATATCTATTAATGAGCCTTCAGAGACTCTTTGTGCCCAACAAGCCTCTCAAAATACTCCTACTAATGGGGGTAAGAAACCACAGAAACATATTTCCATGAAGCAAGTGAATGTTCACTCCAAGATAGTATCGCCTCCACAAGATCCAACCCCTACTTCATAGGTTCTCCTGATCATAGCTCCAAGGGCCTTAAATAGGCTCAAGGTAGAAGTGAAAAGAACAATTATTGAAGGGCGATCGCTCTTAACTTATGGGCTGATGAGTGATTACTCGGCTATCCGGGAAATAATAAAGTTCCATAAATTTGAGAAGTTCACAAAGCTCAGATAACCCTATGTGCCGAACTGGGTTAGATAATTCTACACAACATGCTTCGGCCATGCCTTATAAGAGAAAGGGTACTACCGATAATCCCCCTGACGAAGCATAGGTACGTGGCAAGAAAGTTCAATGCTATGCTAGTGCAATAAATGAAGTTCATGGGATCACAAATAACTAGTCTGAAAGGTTCCAGCTTTGAATGAAGTTCAAATGGATACCCAAAAGGAATGGTATGCACCACTTATTGCAGATTCTTCTTCTCCATGGATAACGAAAGGACCACCAATTAAAAAGAAAGATATGAATATAGTGGGCCATTATTGATTTGGATTCGTCAGTAGCAATCTGATGTCATCTCAAAATGAGTCCCTTCTTAGGCTACCCAAGGCAGTGTTAGTGGGGTGTATAATAGACATGATTGACTTAATGTAGGGTCGATCATTGTCGAGGAGATGCTAATGAGGGCTAGGCAAGAGCAGACCTCCCTTTCCTTTCCAGTGCTTATTACTCAACTTTGTCAGAGAGCAGGAGTTCCCTTTTAGGGGAAATATGATATACAGATCACACCAGTCTCCTCCAATGCAAATAGGAGGATTGAGGTTGAGTATTTACGAGATAATGAGGCTCGGAGGAAACCGCCACATCCAGATACTATGCGTGTGGTTGATCCAAAAAGTCTAGCGTCTGAGCCCAACACAGTTGCTTCTTCTGTGGAGTAGGCAAATATATCCTCCCATTCGACTGTGCCTTTTGTTTCTGCTACTCATGTTGCTGATATTTATCTATTGTTGTCGGTGCTACTGTACCTACCCCAACTCATATCACCTTTCCCCCCTTGACCCAGGAATTTATATATTAGATAGATAGTCTTGCCCAATCGGTAGATGTTAGAACCGCGAGGGTTGAGAAGGACATGCCTGGACTTATTGATAGGGCTATCGACTGGGCCTTGGCTAGTTTAAGGGAAAGGGTAATTCAGTGTTAGGGGCTAGTTGAGGCTCATGGTGTGAGGTTGGACAACCTCACTATGAGGTTAGAGGCCTAGAAAAAGGACGAGGATAATTCTGATGCACTAGACACCATGAGGGGTAAGCTTGCTACTTTTTGAGTGGATGTGAGTCAACAGTAGTCTACAAACATCTCCATGTATTCGGGTGATGATTCTCTACCAGATTGATCTGTGCCACAATAATTGCCTAGTAGTGAGCCTTTTTCCATTGTGCAGCCTGAGATAGCTGTGAGTGTTGTTGATGTGGATGTGGATGCTGAGAGGGTCGATAATTGTTTGGCCAAGGATACCAATTAGGAGGAACTAAGGAGTAAGGCGGATGTGCATAGGATTGCAAGGACTCTCACGAATATGCATGGGACCAATAAGGAGATTGTTCATGCGACCCTTGAGAGATCCCTTCGGGAGACTTCAGCAGTTGGTACTAGTGGACTCTCCTATGACTCAACCATTCCTTTGAGTGTGGTGACAGGCACTACTGCTCCAGCTGATACTGCCTTGCTGCCTCTAGTGATTCTATTTTCGGGCACTGAGACTCCCAATGAGAGTGCTCCAGATGCTTAGCATAATAGGTGGACCATTTTACTCTACGGCCCATACTTTATTTTCTTTGCATTGAGGACACTGCATATTTTTTTTGGTAGGATGAGGTCCTTTGTGCCCATATTCCTCTTATTACTCTGTATTTTGTTACTTTCTAGTTTTGGATGATTATATTAGTTTACGTTTGTTTCTACGATTATGCTTCATTTTTTAGTGTATCTCTTTTGCCTTTTCTATTTTCTCTCAATTGGCAATCCTCCGTGAGTTTGAAAAATCGTGAAATGCTTGAGCTTTCATTGATAATGATTTGAGGATTGATTGTGTTGAATACCAATTTCCTTAATAGGACGCATGATGAGCATGATGTATAGTGTTGGGGTTGCATGAATGAAATCAATGTGGTTTCCCTTTTGAGTGATCTCTGTGAATTTTTTATTGACTAGCTACGTTTTGATATGAGCCTTGCAATGAACATCACACGTAAGCTTTTGATCGTTTCGAGATGTGCTAAATGAGTGTAAATTGAAGTGCCATGTGTGGTGAGGTCTGACTTGAAAGCATGTGTGTGGAATCCTAGAATTTACCTTGTTAGTCTAATCGTTTTAATCTTGATAAATGTGAGATGTGATCATGGGAAATAATTCAAAGAGGAAACCCAGATATCCATTATCTTTTTTGACTACCTTGTGAGGGTGTGAATCCATTTTGGATCCATCTGAGCCTAACCCATTTGTTGAAAAACCCAAAAGAAAGCCTCTTGAGTCAAATTATCCCTACATTCTCACCTAAAATCCCTTTTTGAAGCATTGTATGTTTGTATAGCTTACTTTGGCCAAAAGCCTAAATTGGAAGTGTTGAAAGGAAGGAGCAATAAAAGCCAAATGAAGGGCACTGAAATATGAAATGAGACACAAGATTAAAGTTTGTTACAAAAAGAAAGAACTCCTTCTTACTAAAAAAAAGAGTCATTATGATTAAAATGCTTATGAAAAATTTAAATGAAAAAAGAGGAGTGATGAAATAAAGGGGATTTGAAATAGTATGAGTGAAGAGTCAAAGTTTGAATTCTTAATTTAAAAAGAAGGAAAAGAACTTTAGAAGATATGAAATGATTGCAATAATGCTTTGAAAAGATGAAAGCACCGAGCCAAATTTATTATACCTTAACCCTCAACCCTATTACAACCCTAAAAAACCCTTGAGATCTTGCATGAAGTAGGTTGTGTGATGAATGAAAAATATGGACAAACTATGAGACGAACCTTGCATGTGTTTTTCTTCTGAAAGTGTGAAAGTTGCGTTGATTTCTTATTTATTTGTTGATTTGCTTTGTGAGAGCAAAAAATATTTCTTGATGTAAGGGAGCTTGAATGCATTTATTCAAACATGATTTTGCATTTGAGAAGAAACTAAAGTGAGCTTTAGTTTATGTGTAAACTGACAAGTCATCTTTTGAAATTTTTATCATCATTTAGGGTAACATGTTGTTGAGAATAGTCTTGTAATTACACTTGCATGTAGGGGTGGAAAACAGGTGGATTGGATTAGATTTGGATGGATTGAATATGGATTGAGTTTAAATCGATTGGATCACAATCCACCCATATAAAATATGGGTAAATATGCATTAGGTCGAATATGGTTTGGGTAAATCGTTGTAACCCACTTTAATCTCCTAAAGCCAAAAAATATTAAATCAAAGCTATATTGTTAATACCTCCACCCCTACCACCCCACCCCATCCCACCCTAGCACACCTCCCACCCATTTTCAAAAAAGATCCAAAATTGTTTTAACCCCCACCTATACTGCCCCCAACCCCCACATCCACCCCTACCCCATAATTTTTTATTTTCAAAAACAAATAGTGCAAATAGGGATTTTTATTATAAGTGAGTGACATATGAGTATATATGGATTCTCATATTTACCGATTTTTTCAATATTTGTATGAGCTTAAATAGGTTGAAGTCAATATTTACCCATTTAAGAAAATATGAGTGATCCATTTAATTTAATATAGGAAAAATGGATTCATTTTCTTATATGGCTGAAATTGCCACTCCTACTTGCATGTTAGCTCTCATTGAATATAGTTGTAGACACCCTTATTGAGCTAATTGTGTTCTTGATTTACTTGAGGACAACCAAAAGTTTAAGTTGGGAGTGTTGATAAGTGCTATATTTCCACTCCTATGAGGTCTATTTAGCTCAATAATAGTGTCATCAATGCCTAGTTTTTTTCCAATTTTGATGATATGTTGATGATTTGCAACTATGAAGGTTAATGGACAAGGCAAGGATGAATGTTTGAAAGAATGATCAAAAGTGCAAAAAGAAGTGTAAACTACACATTGAAGATCGCCAAACAAGAAAGGCGGATAGCCTAGTGAGCATGACCTCACCTAAATGAAAAGTGCACAACACACGTGTCTGTCCAGATAGGTGAGAAAAATCCAAATGAAAAGGTGACTCGCCGAATGATAAAGGTATCCTAGCTAATCATCGCCAAAAGCGATAGTGTATGGAGAAAATTTGAAGGCATGAAAGGCGAACCAAGGAGGTACTCGGTGATACGCCGATCATTAAAGGTAGACTCAAACGAGCTCACCGACTGAGGTTCAAACACCTAAAGCCTAGAGAAAGAAAAGGCAAGCTGAAGCTTTATTAGCGATTCTCCGAAGGAGTTCGTCGACCCCAACTAATCACACTGAGTGAGATGTGCATTGAGTTTTTGGGTTAAATTTTGGGAAACAATAAATAGGCTAAAGTAGAGAGAAAAAGGGAGTTCGGATTCCAGAGTGAAAATCTTAGGTATGGAATTCTTAGTTTCGTGAGTGAGAGAGAAACACTTTACAGTGTAAAGAACACTTTTAGCTTTTGAGCTTTTTCACATTTGTTCTTGAAATTGATAAATCGAAGTTGAATTCAAAGTGGGTTTTCTTGTAATTGTGTAATTTTATGTTACCCATGTTTACTTTCATGGAAGGTATATTTTCTTTGCTTTTTGTGGTGGGTGGCTAGAACCCTAAGATCTAGCGGTGTAATTATGGGGTTAGGTGTTTATTTAATGTAGTGGGTATTGTGTTTTACTCTATTTTATTGTTTTCATACATGAATTTGGGCGAATTAGCATGGGGTTAATTCATGGTTTATGGTTGCCAATTTAGTTCATATTTCCGATGTTTGGTCGATGCTCGAAAGATATTGATTGGAGTAGTCAATTATTCCAATACTAGCAATTTAGGTTTGATGTCTATAACTTGCTTGAAAATAAAAGTTATGGGTTGAATCTATTTTTCCTATTTCTGCAGTAAAAAATAGAATATAGAAAGGTATTGGGTTGTTTAGATATGCATATAGATGAGACCGAAAGGTGATTCTATGCAAAGATGCTTTGAGTACAAAAGATGATTATCATCATTGAAGATGACCTAGCCTATTCATAAATGTTTTTCACTATATAGTAGCACAAATACCCTTATGTGATATCGATTTCAATTCCCTGCACCGCTAGATTGCTTGTTAACTCTTGAATGCTTCAAAATCTTAGTTTAATTGTGAGAATTAATAACCGAAAGTTTTAATTAAATTGGTGGAATCATCCACCCACTTGATTTTACTATTACAATTGAATAAGTTTGTAATCAAGATTTCTTAATAAAAATCTCTACGATATGTCATTCTCTTTGGAATTCGACCCCGACTCTTAGTTGGTTATTTTTATTGACAACGATCATTGTCCATTTAAATTAGTTTTAAGGAGGGAATTTGAGCGTTATCAGTGATCCCCTCTCCCATGCTCTTTTCATTTTGGGAGCTGAGGTGTTATCCAGACTAGTGAACAAATCTCACAATAATGCTCAATGTCATGGTTTCTTTATGGAGAGCAGGCACATTCAAATTAATCACCTCAACTTTGCCGATGATGAAATTATCTTTCTTTTGGGAAAAGAACTACCTTGAAGTTTATTATGAAAACTCTTGCTGATTATGAAAAAGTTTGAGGTCAGTAGCCAATTGTTGGTTCCTTCTTATTGTTTTAAAGCTATTGTGAAGAGGATTAAAAAGACTACTGGTTTCCTCCAGAAGAACAGTCCTATTACCTATCTAGATTGCCCTTTCTATATAGGCTGTCAATCAATTATTTACTATTTTGATTTGGTTGCTAAAGTGGTTGCTAGAATAACTGGATGGTAGTCTAGAATTCTAAGTTATGGTGGTATGAAAACTTTGGTGAAGCATGCGTTACAATCCCTTCCTATTCAGTCACTCTCAACAACCTCTCTTCCTTCCACAACCATCAAACGGATCCAAGATATCATTGCAGATTTCTTTTGGGGTTGGAAAGATGATAAGAAGAAATATCGTTGGTCCTTTTTGAAGAACCAGAGTTATCCCCATGATTAAGGGGGCATAAAAGTAAGCCAACTTAATGATATAGCTCAATCACACCAATACAAACAATGGTGGATGTTCCAGACTAAGAAGACCTTATGGGGTGATTTGTAAAAGCTATGTATTAACAAAGAGAAAATCAAATCTCCAAAAACTGGCAAGCACATGATAAAAAACAAGCACATGATAAAAAACAAACACATGATAGAGCCTCATATTGAGTGGAAGATTAAGTCTGGTTCTTGTTTATTTTGGGTGGCTGATTTGTCGGGAATATGACCTCTAGTAAATTTCAAAAGTGATGCAAGTACGCCGAACAACAACAAGGTTTCCTCTTTCTTGATTGAAGCCCACTTGAATATGACAGAATTACTCAGACTGCTCCTCCCCATCTTGTTCCTCTAATCCTTGCTACTTATATTCACTACCAACCTCTAAAACCTAATCATCCTTATTGGAAACCCAACATAAATGGGGAATTCACTTGTTCATCAGCTTGGGATCTGATTAGAAAGAAAAGGAACAAAACCACCATCAATTCCTATACTTGGCAAAAATGCATTCCTTTCGAGTGATCATTTAAACTTAGAGAACACTCAGAAGGGAGCTTCCCACCAATGAAAAACTCATCAGTTTTGGCTAAAACCCATCTGAGTGTTGCTGGCAGTTTTGAAAAGAACATCAGGAGTACCTATGCTAATTGCTTTTGAATTAGTAAATAGTAGACCCCTCTTAGAAAACTTATAATGAGAAGGTGGACATCAAAAACAAAAAATGAAGCTCTGAAGATCATCTTTCATTCAACCCCCATCTTTATTTGAACGAACATGTGGAAGAATAGATGTGCCTCCAAGTATGGTGGAAAACATTCCAATTTCACAAGAGTCACATATTCTTTTATCAAGGATCTCTCAAAATTACTCCACACTGTTTTTCCTTATATTAAGTTGCCATCTAACTGTAAAGACCTGATTATAGTTTTAAATATATGCTCACATGAAATTCTGGTCACTACTCTGCATAGGACCGAACCTATAGATTAGTGGGTGAAACTTAACACTTAAGGAAGTGCTCTAGATAATCTGGGAAGAATTGGTTAAGGGGTATCCTTAGAGATACTCAAGGTGACCTTATCTTTTCTTATGAAACTCCTATTGGAGAGGAAACCAATAACAAGGCTGAAGTTGAGGCTGCTATCTTTGGACTGTCATGGTATCTCAATCTAGCTACAACATAGTGGTCCTTGAAGTGGAATCTGAATTACTAATCAATCGGATAAAGAATCTTACTCATCCCCCTAGTCATTAACCAAACAGTTGGATAAACTTAACAACATTATAAGTCAAATCCAAATCTTTAAGTGCAATCAATACATTAGATAGGGCAAATTTACTGCTTATTCATTATCCAAGTATAGTCATAATTTTCCTAGTCCTTCACTATCATTCAAGAAGAAAAATCTACCTTAGGAAGCTAGGGCTAATTTTGAGTTATACAAGATTTGACTGGCTATCTTTAGCAGAAGGAAACTCAAAAGAATAAAGAAAATTCGATAGGTTCTTGATCTCGGCTTGATTCTTTTCAGATTGGTTGTCTCTTAGTTTAGTTATAGGGTTTTTAAAAAAAAGATTTTCATGTTTTGTAGGGGTAGAGTCTCCCTTATTTATGATTTCTAGAATCAATGTATTGAGAGGAGTCCTCATATAGGTACATAGTTTCTTGGTGTTTTATTTTATAGTACTAGGGATGAGTTGACCGACCTTAGAGGGTTAGTCAACTTTTGAACCACCATAAGACCAGAGGTAAGGTTTTATATCCCCCTCTATATATTTTTTTTTTGCTATTTATCTATGCTATGGACTGGGGGTGTTGCTAATCCCCTGCCGCCCCAAGGGTCGTTAAAGAAAAAAATTTTAGGGCCTAAACCATAAATCCTAAACTCTTAACCTTAAACTGTAAACCCTAAAGCCTAAACCATAAACCCTAACCCCTAAACCCTAAACCCTAAACTATAGGGCCTAAACCCTAAACCATATGACTTAAACCCTAAAGCATAAACAAAAAATCCTAAACCTTAGGGAATAAACCCTAAATTCAACACCCTAAATCCTAAACTCTTAAGTTTAGGGCCTAAACCCTAAACCCTCAACATCAAAGACTTAATTCTGAACTCTAAACTCTAAACCTTAAACCCTAAACCCTAAACTTTAGAACCTAAACCATAAACCCTAAACCCTAAATTTGAGTCTCTAAACCCTAAATCTGAGACTCTAAACCCTAAACCTTAAGGCGTAAACCCTAAATATTAGGGCCTAAATCTTACACCATATATAATTGGGCCTAAGCCCTAAACCCTATTGCATCCTCATTTCCTTAATTTTTCTATCTCTAAGAATCATCTCTTGGAGAAAACCACATAGGTAGAACTGTCAAAATGGTTGCGAAACCACTGGTGGAGCATTTTAGGCCACCGGATCAAGATCAAAAGGTTTTAAAAAATAATATGAGCAAACCCCAAAAAGAATCATCATCTAATTTGACCTACAAATCTTCAAATTTGCAAAAGAAATCTATGATGACAGTAGAAATTTCGGAGGAGGAGTTGAACTAGGCTTGAAGAATTATGTCCCTAGAAAAATCTTGCTTGATTTGGACAGATCTGACTTGAGAAGCTACAAATAAAAAATTAGAGCATTCTACCGTTCTAAATTAAGGATCTCAACAATAGATATTTTTTATAAAATCGCCAATGAATCGCCTCTGGTGCGTAGGCTAATTCATGTATATTCCATTTTTATTTGAAGGGATTTCACCACTGGGAATAACTCCTCTCAACATTTCCCATCTCTCAATAAATTTAAAGCCAAAATAGATTATGGAACGCTGGTTGTAACATATTCCAGCGACATTGCCGTAGTTCACGGGACACTTTCAGGCCAATACCAACATCAAAATGAGCTGGAAGATGACCTCAATCAGACCCAACAAGAAGCCCGAACTCATATAGAACCAATCAGCTCAGATTTTGAGAAAAAAGTTCACTGTAATCAAATTGAGTTAAGCTTAGGTGATGGAGTTTCAAGAAATTTCTTTGATAAGTCTTAGGGTCCTTACCATAAAAACACTAAAGTAGATATTTACTCTAGGAAAAGCAATGGTATTGAGGCTTTGAGCTCCTCCAATTTACTTGTCGAGTTGATGGTATTGTTCCATTGGAGGATATGAACGACAGAGATAACTTGAAGGAGTTCTCGATTACTGTTCCCATTATAAATATCAAGGACAAATGATACAGGTGTGTACTATAAGGAAAAGGGAGGATGAACAAAAAAGAAGAAATGAACAAGAAGTAGAAAAGACAAATAGAAACAAAGGGGAACATAAAAGACAAAGCAAGAAAAAGGCTAACATCCTGAGGTACAAGTGCAAGGTAATACATATAACCCCAGTATTACTTGATAATGCTCAAACTACTATTCAAAAACAATTAAATGAGTAAGCAGTCATTGTAAATAAAATATCCAACTAAGAGTCGGGGTTGAATCCCATAGAGAATGATGCAAGGCAAGGAATTCTATCCTGAAATTCAGAATGTAAATTCATTCATTGCAGTAATAAAACCAGTGGGAGGATGATTCCACCAAATTTAATAAATGGATTTTTTTCAAAAGTTTCAATTAAGCTAAGATTTTAGAAATTCAAAAAAGTAACAAGTAATCTCGGGTTGCGGGGATTGGAAATTGATGTCACATAGGGGTAATTGTTTTGCTCTATAGTGATGAATATTAATGGATAGGGTGTGTCGTCTTCAATGAAACTAATCTTCCTTTCATATCTTGGCATCATTTCATAGAATCCCATTGCATTCTCATTTATGTGTTGTACTAAATAATCCAATACCTTACACTATTCTCTCTTTCGATACAACAATAGGGCAGATAGATCAGATCCTTAACCTCTATTTTCAAGCAAGTTACAAACATCAAACCTAATTTGCAAGTATCAAACTAATGACCCACTCCAATCGATCTCTTTGAGCATCAACCACATATTGGAAGTAGGAATTAAGTTTGCAACCATAACCCATAAGTTAACCCTATGCTATTTAGCCCAAATTCATGTATGAACAACATCAAAACATATCATTACACAATACCCACTGTATTAAATCAACAACCAACCCCCTAATTTCACCCCTATATCTTGAGGTTTTAGCTACCCATCACAAAGAGTAACAAAATTATACCTTTTATTGAAGCAGTCATGGGTAACATGGAATGATGGAATTACAAGCAAACAACTTGAAATTAAACTTCAATTTATCAATTTCAAGGAAAAAAAAAGGAAAATCCCAAAAATTAAAAGTATTCTATACAAAGTAAAGCGTTTCTTTATTTAAGAAGTGATTCAATATTTTCTAACTATTTTTCCAGACTTAGAATCTCCGAACTATAACTTTCTCTCTATTTTGGGCTATTTATAATTTCCTCAAAATTTGGCCAAAAACTCAAAGCGTGACCTATTGGGTGGTGGTAGTCGGGCTCGCTGATTATATTAGGTGAATCACCAACTACTCTCCAGCTCGCATTTTTTGCTCTAGGCTTTAGGGTTTTGATACTCAGACGATGATATCGGTTGAGTCGTCCTTTCACATTCAGTGTATCGTAGAGTACCACCTTTTTTATCCTTTCAAGCCTTCAATTTTTCTTCATGTATTGTTCCTTTTGGTTATAGTTAGCATGCTTACCTTTCTCATTATGTGAGTCGCCATTTTCCTTTTTGTTCACTGACATGCCTTAATTAATTCAAGTGTTGTGCACTGTCTATTTAGGAGAGGTCATACCTATTGGGTGATTCACCCTTCTTTCTAGGTGATCAATGATTAACGTATCAACTACACCTCATCCGATAGTAGGTGTAGATGATCGTTAAGAAGTATAAACCCAACAAAAGAGTTGGAGTCGATCCCACATAGAGTAGTTTTGTTTGAATTCAAATATGAAGTTATAGAAGTAATTTTGTAGCTGAAGGAATAAAGGTTTTTGGAAACTATTAATAAAATCTAAAGGGTGACATCAATGTCAGGATAAGGGGCTATTAGATCAGGAATCAATGTAAACAATTAACTAAGGACGATAAATAGAAGAAATATACTTGGGGGATTGACAAATCAATTGCTAACTCAACTCAATAGGTGCTAATTGATAATTAAAAGTTCTAACTCAATAGGTGTTAATTGATAATTAAAAGTTCTAACTCAATAGGTGTTAATTGATAATTAAAAGTTCTCTCGAACAACTACCTCGCTTCAATTGAGTTCTCTCAAACCTCAACGTGCTAAGCATGGAGACCAGCCCACAACCTCACTACATTCACTCTCTCGAGGTGATTACATAGAATGAGCCTTGTGATTCACTCTCTCGAGTTGAACCCACCATAACCCAATAACTACGAGTGCCAACTTATCACCTTAGTTTAATACTTCTCTTTCTGGCAAGAATAAAACACTAAATAAATTGAATTAGACAATCAATAGAGTAGGTAAACCACATAAATATGTCAGGCCCACTTCGAATTAGCACTAAAATTAATAACAACATACACCCATCAAGCCAAAATCAGTAATTAATCACATTGTCAAACCCCCAGGATTGGAGTTTTAGCTAATCATCATAAAAGGAAGAAATTCAGTACCTACTACATGATCCATTGCTGGGTATTGAAAATCAAATTTCTAGGATGAATAATATCTTTTCTATTACAACACCCACTCGAAATCTCTTCCTCAAATTTCTTAAAATCAACAACAATAGTGTTTTTGTTCTCTCTATTTAATGACTGAATCCCTTCTCTCTCTTCCAAAAGCTAATCTATACTGGTCTGAGATGCTGCTTTTTGGGGTCATTCGGAGAGGAAAGTCGGGAATCACCGACCAGTCGGTGACTCACCAATTGTTCCAGTACATCGCCCCTTTCTTCTTCACCTTTTCCTCATTCAGACACTATAACTTTAGGCGATCTAGATCGGGATCGCCAATCAGTTCCGTGCTGCGCCTTTCAGTCCTTTAGCTCGCCAATTCAATTTCATCTTGGTCTTGATTAGTGCGTTTGGCAGTACCATTTTCCTTCACCGATGCAGTCGGCGATTTTCCGACAGAGAACGTAGTTCCCCTATGTTTTCCCCATTTCAAGCGTAGTATTCTGTAAAATTAGGAGGTCTAGGGGTGACTCGGTGATTCGCCGAGTTCTCTTGGCGGTCTTCAGGCCTTCTTGTCTCTCCTTTCTCAGCTTGTGTTGCTCCTTTTTGCCAGTTAGTGTCCTTGCTTTGTTCCTCAAGCCATATACCTGTAAATCAAGGATTTACCATCAGTTTAAGGCACAAATTAACCATTAGAGGACACTAAATCTATATAGACAAAGCCCTAAATGTGTCAAAATCTAGGACTCATCAATCAACAATATGGAGTTTACACTTCTTTTCATATTTTTTCCCATTCTTTCAAACATTATTCTTTGCCTTGTCTTTTAGCCTTCATAGCTGCAAATAATCAAAATATCATTAGTATTGGACATAATTAGGCATTACCACTAATTGTTGAGCTAAATAGACCTCAAATAAATGTAAATCTACCACTAATCAACACCCCAAACTTAAACTTTTTCTTGTCCTCAAATAACTGAAGAACACAATCTGATCAACAAGGGGGTCTTCAAAACTACTTCATGAGAGCTAACATTAAAGTGCCATTACAAGACTACTCTGAACAACATGTTACACTCAATGATGATCAAGAAGCTTTAAATGATGACTAGACAGTCTCTACACAAGCTCATGCTCACTATAACTTCTTTTCTAATGCAAGACTATGTTTTAACAAATGCATTCAAGTCCCCTCACATCAAGAATGATTTCATGTTCTCACAAAGAAAATCAGTAAAGAAGTAAGAAATCAATGAAACTGTCACTCACTCAAAAGAGAAACACATTCAAGCTTCATCCCATAGGTTTGCCTATATTTTCCAATCATCAAAAAATCTAGTTCATGCAAGATCTCAAGGGTCTTTTAGGCTTGTAATGGGGCTAAGGGTGAAGATATGGTCAATTTGGCTTAGTGACTTCACCTTTTCTAAGCAGTGTTGAAATCATCTTCACCTCTTCTCAAGTTCTTTTTAATCTTTTTCATTTGAGAACTCAAACTTTGATTTGTCAATTATTTTATTAGGAACCCTCTTTTATTCCACCAGCTCTCTTTTTCATTTCAAATTTTCAACATTGTTCATCAAAATATTTCTTCTCTTTTTTTTATAAGGAGGGGTTTCTTGTTTTAGTAAGAAACTTCAAAGTTGAGTCTCATTTCATCTTTCTTTTCCTTTCAATTGGATTTTTTTACTCCTTCCTTTCCACAACCCTAACTTAGGATTCTGGCCTATGTTGGTTTTTTAAACAAATCAATTCTTCAAAAGGATTTTGAGTGAGAAGGTAGGGATAGTTTGCCTCAAGGAGTTTCAATATGGTTTCAACAAATGGTTTAGGCTCAGATGGTGCAAAAATTGATGCAGACCCTCAGAAGGTAGTCACAAGGGATATGGAAGTTTCCAAAACTCACGAGGTGATAAGATTTTGAGAGAAAGAGGCAAAGAGAGATGAGCAACAAATGAAACACTATAAATAGAAACAGAAACAAAATACTACAGTCATCCAAAAGCTAAAAGTAACAAAATACCAAAATACAATGAAAAGGGAAATATTGGCACAACTTCCCTCACCCCATATAAAAGTAAACAACAGTGTCCTTGATGAAAAAATAAAATAAAAGAGTACGGGAGGAAAGGTGAAAATGTCTCCCTGATAGGCTATGCCTTTGGAGTGCTCTTATGAGGAGTGGCAATATTTGGGGCATCAGTGCCTCACAATAAGATCACAAGAGGTAGTAATGTAGCATCATATGGGGCATTGATAACGCTCAAATTTCCTCCTTAAAACCAATTCAAATGGGAAGCATTCATAGTAAATACAACCCCAATGAAGAGTTGGGGTCAAATCCCATAGGGAATTGTATATCATAGAGAATTCTTATCAATATATTTGGATCGTAAAATTGCTCATTTTTAAATGTAAGAACAAGTGGGTTGATGATTCCACCAATTAATAAGAAGCTTTGGTTATCAATTGTCACAATTAAACTATAATTTCTGAGAATTTAAGAGTTAACAATCAATCTAAGGGTGTGGGTATTGGAAATGAATGTCACATAGGGGTAATTTTGTTGCTCTATAGTGATGAACATTCATGAATAGGATAGGTCATCTTCAATGATGCTAATCATCTTTCCATCTCAAAGCATCTACACATAGAATCTCCTTTCTTTCTCATCTAAATGTCAATCGAAAAAACACAATACCTTACTCTATTCTCTCTTTCGATGCAAAAATAGGGAAAATAGATCCGACCCATAACCTCTATTAGTAAACAAGTTACATACATCAAACCTAAATTGCTAGTATATTACTAATTCACCCACTTTAATAAATCTCTTTCGAGCATCGACCGCAGATCGTAAATAGGAATTAAGTTTTCTACCTTAGCCCATAAATAAATGTCATGCTAACTAGCCCAAATTCATCCATAAACAACAGAAAAAAAGAGCATAGCACAACACCAGTACATTAAATCCATGCTAAATTCCATAATTGTAACACCTCGGATTCAAAAAGATAAGAAATTACAGCTGTTCAGGATCTAGTGTAGTACTAATGGAGCCGCTGACGGTCTGTAGGTAGGCTCATGGTTGGTCAGTCCAAATTTTTCCAAAATGTCAAATTTCACTAATTTCGTACGGTTCACCAGGACGGTCCGTTAGCCTATGCACGAGTCATATGTATGTCTCGTAGGTGAGTCTCAGGCTTAGAAAAATTTAAGAACCAAAAGTTGGGACCCACGACTGAGGTGTACAGTCTCTAGGTAGACCCACGGACCGTACATGGGTCCGTCGTTGTGGGTGAAAGTTTAGTTGTCTCTGATCTCACCCAAGACCGACCAAGACAGTTTTTGGTCTGATCAACGGACCGTAGGTGAGGTCGGGAGTTATTTTTATGAAGGGCTTTTGGGTCTCCTAATCATTCTATCTGAATACTTTATCGTTTTATCTTCTATTAGAGATCCTATAAAAACAATTTAACCCCAAAACTCCTCAAGTGAATTCATTCTATCAAATTCCTAAAAGAATAACAAGTTCATCCCCTCCAATATTTCTCTCTCTTGAAGCTTGAAGTAGAAGACTAGGGTTTCAAGTCAAGTCTCTAATTTCACCATTGATTGTAAGATCTTGGCATTAAGGTATGATACTATTCACTTATGGAGTCCTTTCTTCCATAGGGTTCCTAAATTCTCCTATTTTCACAAGGTAGAATCTCCAATGGAAGTTAGGGTTTTTATTCAATCTCATGGGTTATTTTTGATGAGTCCGAGATTTGGACTCATTTAGGTCTTTGTTTTGATAAATTTAGTGTCCTCAAATGTCTAATTTATGCTATAAACTGATGTTAATGCCTTGATTTTCAGGTATATGGATTGAGGAGCAAAGAAAGGACACTAACAGGCAAAAAGGAACAAAACAAGCTGAAGAAATGAAGAAAGGCGAGCCTGAAGATCACCGAGAGCTACCTAAAGTTCCAGTGTGTCAAGCCCTGAAGGAAGAAACCAAGTCGGCAACGAAAAGGAGTAGTCGGTGAATCACCAATTCGTTCCGCGAAGAAAAAATAGATCGCTCAAAGTTACAGACCTCGAGGATGCTGAATGCTAAGGCGAAAAGGTGATGAAAGAGGTCAAAGGGTGGCTCACCGAGTGGTTCGGCGAGCCCAACTTACTTCACCGAGTGGCCTTTCGTGTCTTATGTTTGGCTACTATAAATTACATTTTGAAAATTAATTTAGTATCGAATTTTTAATCCATCTTAGTGTAGAATAGTTTTCTCTGAAGTTTCTAAGTAGACTTGAAGGTTTTGAGACTCAATTTGGAGATTTTGCAAGTGGGTTTTGAATTTTCTTCAAATTGGAGCATTGTAAAGCTTGAATTCCTCTTACCCAGTTTATGGCTAATCGATTTGGTAATGTATTTTATCTTTTTATGATGTTCGGCTAAAACCCCAACTCTTGGGGTGTGATCATGTGATTATGGGTTGAATTAGTGTGTGGGTTTTGTTAATTACTAGTTTAAATGTTATTTTGAAGTGGGTTTTATCATTAATTGTGGTTTAATTTATGAATTATAGTTGCAAATGCAGTTCTATTTTAGAGTTCTTGGCTTGCTCGAGAGAGAGGTATTAGAACTAAAATTATTGATTAATGATTCATATGTATTGAGTTGATTTCAGTTCAGCTTGAGAGAGTGAATCCTAAACCCGGTCCTACCCATCTTGCACGAGAGAGAAGGTGTATTAAGGTTTTGGATTGTTCTTAATTGCTATGCTTGTTGATGTTCAAGAGAAATCACTTGAAGCAGAATAGTTGTTCGAGATAAAGCTATTTCAATTATTGTCTAGCCTACCCACTGATATTTAGTTGTTTACTAGTAGTTTCAATTACCCATATATCAAAATTTTCCTATAATCGATCACATCCCGAGAATTCCTCTCCTTATTGTTATCTCATTGTTATTTCACTGCTTTACAGTTGATAATTGCAAATCAAAACCCCCATCTGACATTTGATGTCACCTCTTTGATTTGTAATGTGTTCTTTTCCGATAATATTTATTCCTATAGCTAGTTAGATCACATTTGTACTTCATAGTCGAATTTGAACACGTACCGCTCCCTGTAGGATTCAGCCTTAACTCAATTGTTAGGTTTTATACTGCTTAACGATTGTTTGCACCTAGAATTGGATGAGGTGTGCTTGAAACGTTAATCAAAACAGCGCCGCTACCGGGGAGTGGTGCTGTTTGAAATTCTTTTATTGAAGTTGAATTGTGATCTTTGTAGTTATAGTTGAATCTAATTTTTGTTTTTTGTTTTGTGTTGTTTGTGTAAAACAGAGGAGGAGATGAGTGTCAACAGAAGTAATGGTAGCCAAGTGGGCCACCAAGATGACATTGGAAATCTCAATGATGTCAATGACCCATGCCAAGTGGGTGGTGTTGGTGCCATTCGTTTACCTCCAGCTGAAGGAAACACTGTTTTCCACATAACAAGCACAATGCTTCAGCTCCTCCAATTGAAGGGACTATTTGGGGGGGCTGGCACATGAGGATCCAAATGAGTATATCAGGAATTTTGTTGATGTTTGTGGGCCATTCTCATTTAAGAACATATCACAAGAATCGATATGTCTCAGGTTGTTCCCATTCTCTTTGATGGGTGAAGCGACTAAATGGTTGGCTGAGTTACCAAGGGACTCTATCACCGCATGGGATGAGCTGACCACATCATTTCTAGTGCGATTCTTTCCCCCATCGAAGATGATGACTCTAAGGGATGGAATCCAAGGTTTCAAATGCTTGGAAGGTGATCCAATCCATGAGACATGGTTGAGATTTAAGAAGCTGGTGCTTCAATGCCCAACTCATGGACTTCCTCATAATGTGCTGCTGCAATATTTCTATAGAAGCCTTGATTCGGTAAACAAAGGAGTGGCTGACCAACTTTCTCCGAGTGGTATAATGCAAAAGGCCTACGCAATAGCTTGCCAACTCTTTGATTACATGACCAAGATAAATAGAGCATGGTATACTCGAGAAGACCAAGTCTCTCCTCTCACTTATAAATTAAAAAAAGAGCATATCGAAAAAGAAAAAGAGAGAGACCAGAACATGGCTAAAATGATGACTCAGCTGGATATGTTAGCTAAGAATGTCATGGGTGCTGGTTCAAAGAGTGTCAATGTTGTGGAGTGAACCCCGATGATGCAAGGTTTGAAGGGCTGTACAATGAGGAAGTGAACATCCTAGCAAACCAAAGAGGAGGTTATCGTGCTAACTACCCAAGGCTGGGTGGAAACCAAGGATGGAATAGAGATGAGGGGAGTATAGATCGTGACAGAGAATGGCATGACCGTAATGCCACTTGGAAGGATAGAGAAGGGGAGAAGGATAGGTATGTTCCTCCCCACAAGCGTCAAAAGCCCAAAGATTCTGAGGGTGGCTGGACTGAAGATATGCTCTCACGCATTCCCACCAAAGTTGAAGGGTCCGATAAAGTATTGAAAGAGATGAAAGAGGATGTTTCGACTCACAACCAAACGCTGACGTCTCACTCAGTCTCTATTAAGCAGCTGGAGACCCAAATGGGTCAAATTTCTTCTCATCTGAATCCAAGAAAACAAGGGGGATTGCCTAGTGATACAATGGCAAACCCCAAGAATGAAGCTTAAATGGGTATTTTCGTCATGACACGACTTTAACTAAGGCTCTTCTTGGAAGGAAACCTAAGTTTTTAATGCTTTAAGTTTTATTTTGAATAATAGGTGTTGATTGTGCAGGTTGAAAAGTGGAGTGTGTTTGAGAATGTGCAGTTTGGCGAGCCATAGAATCCAGTCGGCGTCTCACCGAAGAGGTCGGCGACTTGGACCGCCATTGGACCAATAAAACTTTAGGTGGAGGTCTGTAAAACTCGGCGGGCCAATAAATTAATTGATGACTCCCCGAAAAGGTCGGTGAGCCCGATTTTTTCCGCTATTTGGACCCCAAGATAACTGGGAGTCCTGTAAAACTCGGTGAGGTAAGTTACCACTCGGCACATCACCGAGTGGTTCGGCGTGGAAGACTTACACCACCGAAAGGGCCGCGAACTGAAAGGTTTTAAAAGGCCAAACAATTTAAAATTTCAAAATCTTTCATATTCTCCCATTTCTAACCCCATACACTCACACCCACACTTTTGATTTCCTGTATTTTTGCTATTTTACTTGGTTTTTGCTCTTGATCTCGTGTTTGGATTTGGATTGCATTGCCGCCTAGCTTATCAAATTCTAAATTTGGCATTCATGTTGGTTTTCCAAACCCCCGCTTGATTAGTGGTTGAACTCGAATGCATTCGATAAATTGTGTTGTTTTGTGTTGGGTCTGTGCTTAAATCGTGTTTGATGTGGTTGATTGTTTATTTAGTGTTTCAAAATTGCACCTAATTCCTTAAAAAGATGATTTCTCGAGTTTTGTCTGTTAAAATTGATTCTAAATTGTTGGGTTGCGGTTATTTTATGTAGGGTCTAGTTGGGTGAAGTCTAAGTAACCCCCAATTGTTCTAAATGATGTACTTTGCCCAATGATGTAGCGTTTGACGTCATTCTTAATGTGTGTGTTTGATTTTGATTTTGGGAGCTACAGGCTTAAATTTGGAAATTGGGGTTGAAATTTTGCACTTTGGGCAGTTTGGCGAGCTGGGTCAAGCTCGCCGAACGGTTTGGCGGTTCGCCAACGTCCCCCTTGATCGCCCATAATTTCATAATTTGGCTTAGTTAGAGTCTGTAACTTTCAGTGGGAAGACTGAGCTCACCGAGTTCACTCGGTGACTCACCGAATGTTTCCTTTGATCGCCCTTTCTACGCCCCTAACCCCTAAAACACACTGTTAATTTCGGTGGGCTAGTCTGAGCTCGCCGAGTGATGTCTGTGATTCACCGAAGGGCCCTGCACATCGCCGACATGCCTTTTTTCTAAAAAAATTTCAAGCCAATCCTTTCGGCGAGCTTGATCTGGCTCGCCAAAGTGACTCGGCTACTCGCCGATTGGTTCGGCGAGTTCATCTGCAACCTAAATGTTGCACATTTTTCTTGAAATTTTTCTAACTCTTTCTAATGTGTTTTGCAGATACGGCTAGGACCAACTTAGATGAAAGTGGCATGCCGCCTCGCAAACGAGCATGGAGCATCGTAATTAATGAGGGAGCAACTGCTTCCACACAAAAGGGAAAGAAAGCACCTCCGAAGGGAAGCAAAGGCAAGGGCATAGCGCCCGTAGCTGAGAGACCGGAGCGCAACTCTGGCAGTGATGGGGATTCTTTTGACTCTTAGGTCTCACTCTCTGAGCCTGAAGAAGACCAAGAACTACAGACCCAACGAGCAGAAATTCATGCAAAGGTTCGGCAAGATCGATCTAGGATCCCAGAGTCTACCCTTCTTGCTGCTGATACAGTGCTAGCTCTGGCACAGAAGGTGGTTCCAGCGCCACCAGTTCAGGGTCCTCCTCCCGGGTTACTCAACCGGTTAACGGACGGGGGATTGAGGACCATCCTAAAGGAGAAGCGATTGTCCACGAATGGTGTGGTGGACAGGTACCCTCTTGTCTGGGACACACTTTGGTACCACAGGTTTGACATGTTCACCAGGCCCCATGGCCCATACATCCCCACCTGGGTCAGAGAGTTCTACATTGCATATGGTGACTTGGTACCCTAGGGGAAGAAGAAGGCAAGTGCCTTCAAACTGGTGGAGTCTGTGGTAGTTCGAGGTAAGACAGTGGGATGCAGCAGCGATCATATAAATGTTGTACTAGACAGAGCTAAAGGTTTTGAGAATGAGTACCAGAGGATGATGACTTCACAGACTCTGGATGACCTAAAGGGCTGGCTAGCTCCCCTCATCTCTGACACCACCGCGAGGTGGATTGAGGCTGGAGCCCCTATCTAGAAGAAGGACTTGAACATAGTAGCTCGGTATTGGTTCGGTTTCATTAGTAGCTCGATCATGCCATCACAGAACGAGTCCATTTTCCGCCACCCAAAGGCGGCCTGTTTCGGATCTATTATAGCCAGGAAGAGTCTGAACCTAGGCCTGATCATAGAGTAGGAGATGGCCATGAGGGCCAAACAGCACCAGACATCCCTTCCGTTCCCAGTGCTTAATACAGAGTTGTGTCGGTGGGCTAGAGTTACTCTTGATGAGAAGAGGGATATTGATGTCACACCCACATCCTCCACCGACATCCGGCGCATAGAGGCCGAGTACACAAGGGACGAGGTGGATAGAAGGAGAGCAACTCCGGTCGACACATCCACGGAGGTTGATGTTGATTCTATACCTGCAGAGGCATCTTTGCCTACTGCGGCCTCCGGCCCTTCAGGTACATCTACTTCCACTCCTTCCTAGTGTCCTAGAGCTGCTTCAGGTACCACTGCCTCCAGGACTCCGATCACTCAGGCCATGCTCCTCAAGATGGGGCACCTAGCCCATTCTGTCGATGTGCGGGCTTCCCGGCTGGAGGCCGAGGTGCCCTGGATGATTGAGCGAGCCATCACAGCTACACTCACACCTCTTCAGGCTGCCATTGATGCTCTCACTGTGAGAGTAGTGACTTGTGAGAGAGGATAGGGGGTGACTATAGAGGTTAAAGCTTTGAAAGCCGAGGTTTCTCAGCTTAGGAAGGATGTGGACCATCTTAAGTCCACAGACTTAACTTTACTGTTTGGGTCAGTTGAGATCCCAGAGGATCTGAGTGTTGAGATTCCATCCCATGCTGAGGTACCTCCGGCTACCACCAGAGATGATATTATGGAGGATGTTTCTACTGATGAGTCTGAGGTCGAGACCGATGATGAGCAGCTTGAGGAGCGAGATGCTGCTGTATATGATGATCTGGCAGACCTAGAGGGTGCCATGATTGAGAATGCCCGACAGGCTTCGTTGAGAGAAACTTCCATGCCAAGCTCTAGTGGAGCCAGTGTTGATGTTACCCCGGGCACTGATGCCCAACCCCAGAGTGTGACCCCGGGCACTGATGTCCCGACACATGGAGCGACTGTGTAGAGATGATCATTCTTTACCTCCATCGCTGGTGTTTTTGTGATTTTAATGTTTTTAGTTGCATTTGAGGACAACTTCTTTTCTTTTGTGGGTGGGGTGAGGTATTTCCATACCATTTTATGTGTGAACTTTTAGCATCTCGTTGTGACTAGCCGGTTATCGAATGAGCCTCTTGTGATAAACATTGCATACTAGCAAAAGCTTGGAGTCTTGTTTGATGTTGGTGACAATCCCTGGCATGTTGAGATTACTTTGAACAATTGTGTGATGACACCTAGAATTTGCCCTGTTGGTCCGGTTGACTAAGTGATGCAAGCACTTGATATGAGCTTAGGCAAGGATTTTAAAGAGTGAAACAATTTGACAATATACCTCTCTTGTGGCCAACCTTGTGAGATGTGTGAACCTTGCTTGAACCCTATTGAGCCTGACCCTTTTCTTGGAAGAAACTTGAACAATTGTGATCCCTCTTTATCCATCTACCCATAACTTTCATGAAGTGTGGTTTGCGTGAATAGCCAACATAGGCCAAAAGCCTAAGTTGGGGGTGTGGTGAAAAGCAGAGGAAAGTCAAGAAGTGTGAAGAATACCCCTTTAAGTAATGGTTTTGAAAAGGATGGAACCCCTCCATATTAAAAAAAAGAAAAGAGAAGAAAAGAAAAGAGAAAAGAAGCAAAGAAAAAGAATGAAAAAGTTGTGAAATAAAGTGATTAAAATTACAAAAGAAATGGGGTATCCGATAATTCATTTCAAGTTAAATAATGGGGTGGATTATGAGCATGTTTGAATTGTTAAAGAAAAGGAGAAAAGTCATGATCAGGACACACTTCATGGAGGTAGCAGCCACTGAGCCTAAATGACAATACCTTGACACTCAGCCCCATTACAAGCCATGAAAAGACCTATGTGATCTTGAGTGAGCTGAAACAAATGTTGATTGGAAAATAAGGGCAAACCTATGTGTGAAGTCATGCATATGTTCATCTTTGTCAGTGTAAGAGTTGTATGTGATTTCGAAAGTTTAAATTCCTGATAAATAGTGTGTGAATATGCAATCATCTTTGTTGTGAGGGCATTTGAGTACCTTTGTTGAGCTTGAACTTGCATTTGAAGCAAGTATTGTGAACTTGAGCATCTTTGGTAATGGTGAGTCACAATTTAAATATTTGAGTGCACAATTGATCATTGCCTGAGTAAATTGAGCCTTGTTGTGTGCATTCATGTTGAGTCTTATACAACATTGTTTGAGACATTCTTTTTAAACTGCTGATCTTGAGTTTTACTTGAGGACAAGCAAAAGTTTAAGTTGGGGGTATTGATGACTCCGAGATTTGGACTCATTTAGGGCTTTGTTTTGATAGATATAGTGTCCTCAAATGCCTAATTTATGCTATAAACTGATGTTAATGCCTTGATTTTCACGTATATGGATTAAGGAGCAAAGCAAGGACACTAACTGGCAAAAAGGAACAAAACAAGCTGAAGAAATGAAGAAAGGAGAGCCTGAAGATCGCCAAGAGCACTCGACGCGTAGCCGAGTGGCTAATCTCACCGCCTAAAGCTCCAGTGTGCCAAGCCCTGAAGGAAGAAACCAAGTCGATGATGAAAAGAAGCAGTCAGCAAATCGCCGAGTCGTTCCGCGAAGCAAAGATAGATCACCCAAAGTTACAGACCTCGAGGATGCTGAATGCTAAGGCGAAAAGGCGATGGAAGAGTTCAAAAGGGAGGCTCACCGAGTGGTTTGGTGATCCTGACTTACTTCGCCAACTGGCCCTTTGTGGCTTATTTTCAGCGACTATAAATTACAATTTGAACATTAATTTATTATCAAATTTTTAATCCATCTTATTTTTAGAATAGTTTTCTCTGAAGTTTCTAAGTAGACTTGAAGGTTTTGAGACTCAATTTGGAGATTTTGCAAGTGGGTTTTGAATTTTCTTCGAATTGGAGTATTGTAAAGCTTGAATTCCTCTTACCCAGTTGATGGCTAATCGATTCGATAACAATTTTTATCTTTTTATGATGTTCAGCTTAAACCCCAACTCTTGGGGTATGATCATGTGATTATGGGTTGAATTAGTGTGTGGGTATTGTTAATTACTAGTTTAAATGCTATTTTGAAGTAGGTTTAATCATTAATTGTGGTTTAATTTATGAATTGTAGTTGCAAATGCAGTTCTATTTTAGAGTTCTTGGCTTGCGAGAGAGAGAGGTATTAGCACTAAAATTATTCATTAATGATTCGTATGGATTGGGTTGATTTGATTTCAGCTCGAGAGAGTGAATCCTAAACCCAGTCCTACCCATCTTGCCCGAGAGAGAAGATGTATTAAGGTTTTGGGCTGTTCTTAATTGCTATGCTTGTTGATGTTCGAGAGAAATCACTTGAAGCGGAATGTTGTTCGAGAGAAAGCTATTTCAATTGTAGTGTAGCCTACCCACAGATATTTAGCTGTTTACTAGTAGTTTTAATTACCCATATATAGAAATTTGCCTATGATCGATCACATCCCGAGAATTCCTCTGCTTATTGTTATCTCATTGCTATTTCACTGCTTTGTATTGGATAATTGCAAATCAAAACCCCCATCTGACATTTGATGTCACCCCTTTGATTTGTAATGTGTCCTTTTCCTATAATATCTATTCCTATAGCTACTTAGATCACATTTGTATTCATAGTCGAATTTGAACATGTACCGCTCCTTGTGGGATTCGACCCCAACTCAATTGTTGGATTTTATACTGCTTAACGATCATTTGCACCTAGAATTGGATGAGTGGTGCTTGAAACGTTAATCAATTTTCAATTATGATATTATTGATTGATTTATGTATTTTATGCATGAATTGAAGAAATTTCATATTTCTAAGTTGAACCTCCATGAACCTATGTGAAATCTATGTTTTATTCTAGAATTTTTCAGATGATTAAGCTTTTGAATCATGAAAGTTGAGTTGATAAAGATATGCAAGTTCTTATGAAATTGATGAAAATAATTTAAGACTTGGTTTGAGATTGAAGCACCAATGTTGTTGTTGTTGTGAAAGGATTTCTCACATAAAGTATTCATAAGGTTGAAAGGTCTTCTCACCTAAATTTAATAAAGACTAAAGGAGCTATTCTAATGAACCTTAGCTTGGATTGGTTACTTGATGTGCCATTCCATGGATAATGAGGCAAGCTAAGATTACGCATGACTTCTAATTATAAGACAATCTGTGATTACCAATGTGTCAAGAATGTTAGGAAAAGTTAATTCTAATCAATATTCCATGGGATTCATGCTTAGTACCGAGTGGACAAGGGACGATTACCCATGTACCATAAATTATGTGCCACCATAGGTTGTCTAGATAGACATTAGCTAGTGGATCCACGTACGCTAGAAGTTTATGGTTCTCACCTTGGCAAGTGAGAACACCTCTTTTCAGTGTGGGGTAGACACCGAATTCCATGTTAATAGCTAACACGTTCTCTATGTCGGTTAAAGGTAAATCTCCCACAATAATGAACTAAGATTACTTCAAAAAGTATCTCACATATGTTTTAAGATGTTTTCTATTTGCATTGACCATGATCAGGATTATGTTTTCTAACCTCTTATCTTATGTTTTAACTTGGTCTTCTCATATCATGAAAAGTCCCTTATGCATGATCTCCATACTTTTAATGCATTGCTATCATACATGGTACTTATTTTGTACTAATGTATACTCTTGCCTACATTATTCAAAATGTAGGGTCCGACACTCTAGTTTCACATCTCCATGGTTAGGGATCACTTAGTAGATATTGAAGATTGGTGAGTTCTCATGTTTCAAGGACCGAGCCTTTAGTTCATATTGTTTTTACTTTCAGTATTGTGTGTGATGTACGGGTTACGTCCTGATCACTCTTGATCTACTATTGTCACGACCCAAGGTACCCCCTAGGTGTAACATGGCGTATAGGACCCTGAGAGGCCCCATACAAGCCACTTAGTATTCATAACATAAGAAATAGAACAAAAGAGATAAAGAACAACATTTCAAGTCCAAATGTTTTATAAAAGTAAAGAGGAGTCTAAATGCTTGTCTCATTATCCATCTAGTACATAGAAATGAAATTTGGACCTAGCCCATACATCATGTCCAAAACTGAAGTAAGGAAGAAAACTGAAAACAATAAAAATCCGGTCCTCGAAGCATTAGGACTCACCAAAGCTCAAAATCTCTCAAATCAACCTCTAACCATGAAATGAAGGACCCTAACTGTCTAACCCTACATTTGGAGAAATGTAGGCAAGAGTATGCGTTAGTACAAAATATGTACCAAGTATGATAGCCATGCATATAAATATTTAAATCATGCTAAAATAGGACATTTTCATGAGCATGCAATGATCAAGATAAAACATGAAACTTGAGAGTTAGAAAGCATAATTCATAAAACATGATCAATGCAAGTGAACATCATCTTAAAACATACTTACGATACTTCTTGAAGTAACCTTGGTTCATCATAACTTTACTTGTTTGTGGGAAGTAGCCTTAACAGACATATAAGACCATGTGAGCTAGCAACATGGAATCAAGTTTCTCCAACACCGAAAAAAGTTGTCCTACTTGCCAAGGTAAGGAGAATGAACTTCTAGCTATTGTTGTTCCACTAGCTAATATCTATCTAGACAATACTATGTTGGAACATAGTTTATGGGACTTGGGTAATCACCACTTGGCCACTCGGTACTAAGCTTACTTCCATAGAATAGTTCTTAATCCTATTTATCTTAGCTCTTAAAGGAACATGGGTAATCGCCTCTTGTCCTTACATCATATTACATGGGTAATCGCCTCTTGTCCTTCAATTAGAGAGCATGGGTAATTGCCTCTTGCCTCTACATTGTCATTCAGTTAAAGAGCATGGCTAATCGCCTCTTGCCTCTACATTGGAATAGCTCCTTAACATTGGTTCATTTTAGGTGAGAAGACCTGTAAACCCTAAGAACCCTTATTATGTGAGAAAACCTTTCACAATTCATGCTTAAATGTGTATATGAGAAAATCCTTTCAACAACACAACAATATTATCGCTGATACTTACTCTCAAAGCATCCTTAAAATATTTATGTAAATCCCATAAGAACATGTTTAATTTCATAAACTCTTCATTCATAATCCAAAACCCACATCATATCATCGTAATTTGGAAAACATGGGAATTACATGGGTTCATGGGGAATCATCATAAAATCATGTAATTTACTCAATTCATGCATATGAGATCATAATTCAATCAATTAAATCAATAATCAAGAGAACCCATATCATAGAAGAAAAATCCTAACTCAATTTGGGGATTTGTAACTTTGAAAATTAGAGAATTTGGGAACTCCATGAATGGAAGGAATCCATGGATGAAAACTATCATACCTCAATTCAAAAAGCTTTCCTTCAATGGTGGAATGGGAGACTTACATTGGAACCCTAGGTTGAACCCTTCTTCTTCAAGATTTCTAGAGAAAGAAATATTTGGGAGAGAAAGACTTGTTCTTCCTTTGAAATTTTGAGAGAATAACTTGAATGGATTGAATTTGGGGTTAAAATTACTTACATAGGGGTCCTAGGTATGGGTAAAAGGACATAGTATCATAATAAAATAATTATGAAAAGACCCAACTGACCCTGGCTTACAGCTGACGTGAACCTCCAGATGGAGACCCACACGAGCCGTCTCTGGGTCCATGAGCCGTCTGGGCAGGCGTGACCCTGGACCACTGGCTTGGGGGATTCTGCCTCCCCTTCACGAAGACCACCACGACCCTCTTGGCTCTTCACGATCTATCTAGGTGTTCGTTAGAGGAGCCTAGCCTTAGGGAGGACACTGTCCACTTCACCACGGGCACCACCACGAGCCGTGCTACCCTTCACGGCTCCATGAAGGGTGCCATGGCTCAGTGGAGGGCTGGTGACCTCCCACTTGCCACCCTTTTCTAGGTTTCTTGATTCTGGGGTGTTACAACTGGATGGCTTTGTAACTGTTAGACTTCCGCTACATTCTATAAAACTGTTATGTTTTAAAATTGTCTTTTAAACTCTCTTAATGTTCTATTATTTTGTATGATGTATGCTAAGTGGCTTCTGTAGGGCCTCTCGGGGTCCTATATGCCATGTTACGCCTAAGGTATACTTTGCGTCGTGGCAAAATTTGTATCAGAGCACAAGGTTTAGAAAGGTCCTAGGAAGTTTCATAAGCCACGTCGAATAGTCTTGTTCATGAGTGTGAAGCACGCCACATTTATGAATGAGGGGCTATATAATGTTTAGGAAATTCCACTTCTTTCATTACTCTTAAATCTTTTGATATAGTTTAACTCTATAATGTCTTTCCCCTAACCCTTATCAGATACTCTACTAGAGATGACCTCTCAAAGGGCTTATGCTATAAGGACTGTGGGAGAAATTATAGAACGAAAAGCTCCTCCTCAAGCTCCTCAAGTTTCAGTAGACCCTTTGGCCGAACAAGTGACTAATGCGGAGTATAGGACTGCCTTTCAAGTGTTGGCTCTAGCCATGATGACTCAAGCCAATAGGGAGGTTGTGGTCCCCATAAATCTAAATGTGGGTACGGCGGCAACTAGAGTGAGAGACTTCACTAGAATGAATCCTCCAGAGTTTCATGGTTCTAAGGTTGAGAAAGATCCTCAGAAGTTCATTGATGAGGTGTATAAGGTGTTGATCATCATGGGGGTGATGGCAGTGGAAAAGGCGGAATTGGCCGCTTATCAACTTAAGGGTGTTGCTCAAATATGGTTCAACCAATGGAAAGAAGAGAGGGCAGAAGATGCGAGTCGTCTTGATTGGGAAAAGTTTAAGGTTGCATTCCTTGATAGTTTCTTTCCTCTTGAGATGAGGGAGGCAAAGGTTTCTGAATTAATCAGCCTTCATCAAGGAAGTATGAGTGTGATGGAATATGCTTTTAAAATTCACAAAATTGTCTCGATATGCTCCTACTATGGTTGCTGATCCTAGGGTAAGAATGAGAAAGTTTGTTTCGGGTCTGTCTGAAATGGTGGTTAAGGAATGTCGTACCACTATGCTTATCGATGATATGGACATTTCTCGTCTCATGGTACATGCTCAATAAATTGAAGAGGAGAAAATCAAGAAAAGGTCTAGGGAGGGAAATAGGGCCAAGAGTGGTGATGTTGACTTTTCACATTCAAGGTCCGAGAGGCATGGTCGTTCTAAGTTTCGACAAAGGTTTTCCTGTCAAGGATCCTCAACGCTCCTCCTAAGTTCAACAAAGATAGGATGTCTAACCCAAAGCCTCAAGGAGGGAATGGGGGTGGATCTTCTTTGTGTACATGCTCCAAGTGTGGAAGAAAGCATGAGGGTAAATGTCTAGCTAGTTCTAATGCATGATTTGGTTGTGGCAAGATGAATCACAAGATATGAGATCGCCCCTCAGATGCTAAGAATGATGGAGATAATCGGTGATGGCTTCCACCTTACCCTTCAACATGTTCTAGTGATAATCAGAAGAAAACCTGATTCTATGTACTTCAAACTCGTGATGAGTGATAAAACGTCTCAAATACACCTCATCCGATTCTAGGTGTAAACGATCGTTAGTCAGTATAAAACCCAATGAAAAGTTGGGGTCGAACCCACAGGGAGTGGTACGGGTCTAAAATTTAGTTTTGAAGTTATAAAATGGTCTAAGCGGTTATAGGAATAAAAATTATCAAAAACATATAAATAAATCTAAAGGGGTGACAACGAATGTCAGATGGGGGATTTTGGGTTGTTAACTATCAGCTACAGCACAAGCAAAACAGGGAAAAGTAACAATATAGGGAGGAATTCTCGGTATGTGATCGTTTATAAGCTATTTATGCTATATGGATAACTGAAATTTAACAATAACTTGCTGAAATATTGTGGGTAGGCTGGACTTTAAATGCAATAATTTTCTCTCGAACAACTATTACGGCTCAGATGATTTCTTCCGAACATCAACAAGCTTAAGAAGATAACCAGCCCACAACCTTAATGCATCCACTGTCTCGAACTACATGGGTAGGATTAGGTTTAGGATTCACTCTTTCGAGCGGAACCCATATCGACCGAATACCCACAAATCATTAATCAAAAGCTTTGGTTCCAAAACCTTTCTCTCAAGCAAGCTAGGAACTCAAAATTAGAATTGCATTTGCAACTACAATTCATAAATTTAAACACAGCTAATGATTAAACCCACATTAAAACAACAATTTCATCATCAAACAACAATACCCATAAGATAATTAGATGAATAAACACATGATCACACCCCAAGAGTTGGGGTTTTAGCTACACATCATAAAAATAGAGAAACGATCACCAAATACATTAGCCATGATCTGTGTAAAGGTTCTCAAGTCTTTACAATGGTCCAAATTGAGTAATTTCAAAAACCTACTTGCAAGTCTTCAAGTTTGAGCCTCAAAAGCTTCAAAGTCTCCAATGGAACTTAAAAACTAAAAGAAAACTCTACTGAAAGATCGCAGGATACTAAATCTTCATTTCAAAATTCAATTTATAGTTGCCTAGTTTTTGGCCTGAACAGTCATTTGGCGAGATAAGTCGGCCTTCACCGAACAGGTCGGCGATCCGCCGTTAGTCCTCTTACATCGCCATTTTTCCTTGGCCTTCAGCATCTCAGGTCCTATAACTTTGGGCGATCCAATTTGTTGTCGCGGACTGATCGGCGATCCGCTGAATGCCCATTTCTGTCGCCAACTTGGTTCTTCCCCAGGGCAGACATGTTGCAACTTGTGGCCAGCTAACTCGGTGGTGCGCCGAATAGTCTTGACGATTGGCAGGATTGCTTTTCTTCACTTCTTCAGCTTTTTAGCTCCTTTTTGCCTGGTCATGTCCTTGCCTTGCTCCTTAGCATTCGTAGCTGCAAATCAACACTTTAACATCAGTTTAAAGAATAAATCAGGCATTTGAGAACACTTATCCTATCAAAACACAGCCCAAATGATTCGAAATCTCGGACTCATCAACACCCCCAACTTAAACTTTTGTTTGTCCTCAAGTAAAACTCAAGATTAATCAGTTCAACAATGATGTCAAAAAACAGTGCTGCATAAGACCCAACATAAATGTACACAACAAGGTTCAAATTACTCATACAATGATCAATTGTGCACTCAAAGTTTCAAATTGTGACTCACCATCATCCAGAGTACTCAAGCTCACAATGTTTGATTCAAATGCAAGTTCACGCTCAACAAAGGTATTCAAATGCCCTCACCACAAAGATGATTCCATATTCACACAAAATTTCTCTACAAAATAAAGTCGCAGAATCACATACAACTTTCACATTCACAAAGATGAACACATGCATGACTCCACCCATAGGCTTGCCCTTATTTTCCAATCAACATTTGTTTCAGCTCACTCAAGATCAAAAGGGTCTTTTTAAGGCTTGTAATGAGGTTGAGTGCAAAGGTTTGGCAATTTAGGTTTAGTGGCTTCTACCTTCATGAAGTAAGGCTTGAAAATCATTTTCTCCTTTTCCTTCTCATTCAAACATGATCATAATCCACCACATTATTCAACTAGACTTGAGTCACCGGATACCCCATTTCTTTTGCTATTTTTACTACTTTATTTCACAACTTTTTCTCTTTTTCATTCTTTTCTTTTCCTTCTTCTTTTTTTATTTTATTTCTTTTTCTCCTTTCTCTTCTTTTTTATATATGGAGGGGTTCCATTATTTTTCCAAACAATCCAACTAGGGGAATATTTCTCACTTCTTGACTTTCCTTCTTTTTCATCACAAAGAGAGGTCACAATTGTTCAAGTTTCTTCCAAGAAAATGGGTAAGGCTCAATGGGTGCCAAAATAAGATTCATACTTCTCACAAGGGTGGCCAAAAAAGAGGTATATGGTCAAATAGGCTCACTCTTCAACATTTTTGCTTAAGTTCATGTTTATCACTTGCCTCACTCAATCAATTGGACTAACGTGGTAAATTCTAGGTGTCATCATGCACAATTTTCAAGGTAATCTCACCACACAAGGCATTGATACAATTATCAAACAAGACTCCACACTTTCTAGCTAGCGTGTTCAATGTTCATCACAAGAGACTCATTCGAAAACCTGCTCGTCACAACGAGATGCTAAAAGTTCACATATTTCCTATGTTACTTCGTTTGCCTCATTGTAGCCGCACATTCATTTTGTTCGATTAAGAGCACTATGCAAGTCATCGGTATTGATCATAACCGATACTAAAATTTGCACAAGAACAGCCACAATCGCACACAAAAGAGGTGGCAAAATTTTAAAATTTCGTTCAAAACCATTTTCAATCAAACAATGGGCCACAAGCTAAAACATCTGCAATACCAAAACCAAGATATCTATATATAAACCAAATAAGCCCAATATTCACAAAACACTCACAAGAGGTAGGTATGGAAATACCTCACCCCACCTAACAAAATATGCAATTGTCCTCAAATACAACTAAAACCAACAATCAATAAAACACATCCTGCCAGGCTAGGCCTGGGTGAAGTATGCATCTCAGTCACTCCATCATCTTGGGCATCAATGCCTGGTGTCTCAGCATCCTTGGCTCCACTGGAGCCCACCATAGTAGTATCTCTCAGAGAGGCCTGTCTAACTGTCTCGTACATGGCACACTCCAGGTCAACCAAATCATCATAGACAGCCTCCTCTAGATCACCAAGCTGCTCCTCTTCCGTCTCAGAGTCTGCAGAAGAATCGTCAACTCTAATCTCATCTGTGGTGGTAGCTGAAGGAACATCCGAACAGGCTGGAATATCTGCCTCGGGTCATCTGGGATCTCCACCATCCCAAATAGCGAGGTAAAATTAGTGGACTTCACCTGGTCAAAACCTTTCCTCAACCCAATAATATCAGCCTTCAAGGCTGTCACCTCCTCAGTAGCACTCTATCCTAACTCACATACCTCTACTCTTGTCGTAATTGCATCAATCGAAGCTCTGAGAGGCGTTAGTGCAGCAGCAATAAATCTCTCAATTATCCCAAGAACTGTGGCCTCTAGCCAGGAGGGACGCGTATCAGCAGACTGGGACAGCTGCCCCATCTTATACAACATTTCCTGGGTGATTGGAGGTCGGGAAACAGAAGTACCAACAACAGATCTAGGGGGCGGGGGAGCAGCAGAAGTACTCAGGGCCTCAGAAGGAGTGGAGCTAGAAGTACGTGAAGGCCTAGTGGCCGGAGTAGGCATGGCTTCCTATGCAGGTAGCGTATCAATATCAACCTCCAGAGATGTGTCCACCGGGTCCACTCTCCTCCTGTCAGTCTCATCTCTCAGTTACTCAGCCTCTACACACCGGATGTCGGTAGAAGAAGAGGGTGTCATCTCGACATCTCTCTTCTCATCTCATGGAACTCTAGCCCGTCGACATAACTTTGTGATCAGCACCGGGAATGAGAGGGACGTCTGGCGCTGCTTGGCCCTCATGGCCATCTCCTGCTCAATGATCAAGCCCAAATTAAGCCGCTTCTTAGCAATGATACTCCCGTGGCAGGCCACCTTTGGGTGGCAGAGGATAGATTCATTCTGAGATGGTATGATCGAGGTGCTAATAAATCCAAACCAGTATCTAGCCGCCAAATTAAGATCCTTTTTCTCTATAGGCGCTCCGGCCTCAATCCACATTGGAGTGGTGTAAGAAAGAAGAGGGTCTAGCCAACCCTTGAGGTCATCCAGAGTCTTTATTGTGATCATACTCTGGTATTCATGCATGAAATCTGTAGCCCTCTCAAACATAACATTTATATCATCACTGTTGCATCTAACTTTCTTCCCTCGGACCATCACAAAGTTCACCGGCTTGAAGGCACTGGCCTTTTTCTTCACATGAGGTACCAAATCACCGTAAGCTAAGTAGAACTCCCGGACCCAGGTAGGAATGTATGGGCCACTGGGCTTGGTGAAGACCTCGAATCTGTGGAATCTGAGGTTTTCCCACACTACTGGATTCCTTTCCACTATACCATACGTGGACAATCTCTTCTCCTCTAAGATGGTCCTCAATCCCTCGGCCTTTAACCGGATGAGTGATCGGGGAGGAGGACCCTGAACTGCTTACGCCGGGATCACAGTCTGTGCAGGAGCTGGAGGAGGGGGAGTCTGAGGTACCCGGATCCTAGATGGATCATGATGAGATTTGGAGCGTAGCTCCGCTTTTTGGGCTTGTAGCAGCTGATATTCCTCAGGCTCATAGAAAGAAGCCTGAGAATCATAGGATTCCTCCTCAATGCCTGAGTTGTACTCCGGTGTCTCAGCCATGGGTTCCTTGCCCTTTCCTTTTCCTCTCTTTGGAGGTAGCTTCTTCGCCTTAGCATTGGAAGCAGCTGCTTCCTCATTTATCATGACTCCTCGTGCCCCCTTTCGGGGCGGCATGTCTCCACCAGTGATGTTGGTTCTAGCCATTTCTGCAAAACAACGAGAGAAACACTTAGAAAAATATCTAGAAAATAATGCAGAAAATAAATTGCAGAAAGACTCACCGAACCGTTTGGCGAGTCGCCGAGTCACTTTGGCGAGTCAAGTCGGGCTCACCGAATGTTCCTTAACAAATATTTCAAAAACTCAAAGCTGGTCGACGATATCCAGGGCCTTTCAGTGAATCACCGACACCAATCGGTGAGCTAAAAGTAGTCCACCGAAAGTTACAGTGTATTTTAAGGATTAGAGGCGCAGAATGGCGATAAAGAAGGACTTTTGGCGAGTCACCGAGTGAACTCGGCAAGTTGAGGCATATCACCAAAAGTTAAAGAGTCAAACTTACCAATTTAAGGAAATTAAGGGCGATCTAGGGGGTGTTTGGCGAACTGCTGAACCACTCGGCGAGCTCGACTCAACTTGCCAAACAGCCCAACGTGCCAGTTTTTCACCCCTTACTTCAAAATCAAGCCTGCAGCCCCTGAAATAATAATTAAACACCTACACTATGAAATTAAGGTCAGACCCAAACTACCGATGCCCTTGGGGTACTCAGACTTTCCCTAATTTGGCCAAAATTGGCCATTTGACATTTTTTGCCATTAAGAATGACGTCCACCGCTCCATTATTGGGCAAAATCTGAGATTTAGCCCAATACGGGGTTACTCAGACTTCACCCCGCTGGACCCAACACAATATTATCGGAACCCACCAATTTAGACTCAATTTTAACATTCAAAAGCACGGGAATCGATCAATGACACACTATTAGGCACTAATTCAACTTATTACAGGCAATCCAACAATTAATCCACAATTAAATCATGCCACCCAACAACAATAAATCAATATAATACCGAATACATTTGAGTTCAACCACAAATAGAGTTTGGGTTTCGGAAAACCCACATTTTATTTCGAAAACAAGATTTGTAAAGCTAGGCGGCAATGTTCCACAATTCCGAGAAAATATTTCACACGATATGAGAGTAAAAATAAGAAAATACTAAAGATATAATATAGGGTGCAAGAGTACTGGAGGTTAAGAGTGGGAGAAGATGAAGGATTTTAAAATTTTAAACCATTTGGCCATTAAAACCTTCCAGTTCGCACTCCATTCGGCGATATAAGTCGTGCCCGCCGAACCACTCGATGGTACGCCAAGTGGTAGTTTGGCCTGCCGAGTTTTACAGGACTCTCAGCTATTTGAGGGTTCAAACGGCGGATAAAGTCGGGCTTGCCGACCTGTTCAGCGATTCGCCGACTGAGCTTTTAGCTCGCCGAGTTTTACAGAGTTTCCCTTTTAAGATGGGTAGTTCCAACGGCGGTCCAATTCGGGCACGCCGACCTGTTCTGCGTATCTTGGACTGGACTCTTGGTTTGCCAAATTACCCATTTTCCAAAACTTAAACTTTTGAACCTGCAAAATCAACACCCGCTATTCAAAAACAAAATGTTTAAAACATTAAAGACTTGGGTTTCCTCCCAAGAAGATCCTTATTTAATGTTGTGGAACGACGGAAATACCAATTTAAGCTTCATTTTTGGGGTTTGGAATCCCTTGGTAGCTTTGCTAACCACTTGGTTGCATCTCCCATTAAAGAGAACGGGAACAACCGTAGCCTAATTGATTCTTGTGTAACATCCTTGATAGAGAATGGGCTGCACACTTCCACAAAATTACGAATATGTTCATGGGGGTTCTCATGCTCTAGTCCCACAAATATGCCTTTGGTTTGTAGAAGGTGCAACATTGTGTTTGTCACCTGAAATTCAGCATGATTCACAGCCGGAGGTAGGTGAATAGCACCTTCACCTCCCAATAGATCTTCGTTGGCGTGAAAGAAATCAACATCATCACCTTGTTGTCAAGGTTGGTTCACGGTGCTTTCGTTTGCACTTATCCTTTCACCTAAACACAAACAGCTCACTGCAAACGGTAAGTTGATTCAACTACAACACAAAGAAAACACAATTAAAATTCAATAATAGAATTCTAAAAAACACCACTCCCTGGCAGCGGCGCCATTTTGATAAAGTGTCTCAAATACACCTCATCCAATTCTAGGTGTAAACGATCGTTAGTCAGTATAAAACCCAACGAAGAGTTGGGGTCGAACCCACAGGGAGTGGTACGTGTATAAAATTCAGTTATGAAGTTATAACCTGGTCTAAGAGGTTATAGGAATAAAAATATATCGAAAACATACAAATAAATCTAAAGGGGTAACAACAAATGTCATATGGGGGATTTTGGATTGTTAACTATCAGCTACAGCACAAGCAAAACAGGGAAAAGTAACAATATAAGGAGGAATTTTCGGGATGTGATCATTTATAAGCTAATTATGATATATGGGTAATTGAAAATTAACAATAACTTGCTAAAGTATTGTGGGTAGGCTGGACTTTAAATGCAATAATTTTCTCTCGAACAACTATTACGGCTCAGGTGATTTCCTTCGAGCATCAACAAACTTAACAAGATAACCAGCCCACAACCTTAATGCATCCACTTTCTCGAGCTAGATGGGTAGGATTAGGTTTAGCATTTAGTCTTTCGAGTTGAACCCATATCGACCCAATACCCACAACTCATTAATCAAAAACTTTGGTTCCAAAACCTCTCTCCCAAGCAAGCTAAGAACTGTAAATTAGAATTGAATTTGCAACTACAATTCATAAATTAAAACTCAACTAATGATTAAACCCACATAAAAACAAAAATTTCATCATCAAACAACAATACCCATAACATAACTAGACGAATATACACATGATCACACCACAATAGTTGGGGTTTTAGCTACACATCATAAAAATAGAGAAACGATTACCAAATACATTAGCCATGATCTGGGTAAAGTTTCTCAAGTCTTTACAATGTTCCAAATTGAGTAATTTCAAAAACCCACTAGCAAATATTCAAGTTTGAGCCTCAAAAGCTTCAAGACTCTAATGGAACTCAAAAACTAAAAGAAAATTCTACTGAATGATCGCAAGATACTAAGTCTTCGTTTCAAAATTCAATTTATAGTTGCCCAGTTTTTGGCCTGAACAACCATTTGGTGAGATAAGTCAGCCTTCGCCGAACAGGTCGGCAATCCGCCGTTTTTCCTCTTCCATCACCATTTTGCCTTGTCCTTCAGCATCTCAGATCTTATAGCTTTGGGCGATCTAATTTGTTTTCGTGGAACTGATCGATGATCCACCGAATGCCCATTTCTGTCGCCAACTTGGTTCTTCCCCACGGTTGGCATGTTGGAATTTTTGGTGAGCTAAAGAGCCAATCGGCGGTGTGCCGAGTGGTCTTTGCGATTGCCACGATTGCTTTTCGTAACTTTTTCAGCTTTTTAGCTACTTTTTGCCCGGTCATGTCCTTGCCTTGCTCCTTAGCCTTCGTAGCTGCAAATCAACACTTTAACCTCAATTTAGAGCATAAATCAGGCATTTGAGGACACTTATGCTATCAAAACACAACCCAAATGAGTCAAAATCTTGGACTCATCAATGAGCAAGAGGGTTCTCCCGATGTGGTTACCGGTATGTTAAAAGTCTTCCAACTTGATTTTTGTTCTTTACTTCACCCTGGTTCTACCTTGTCTTTTGTGACACCATATGTGGCTATAAGGATTGATATTCTTCCGATGTGTTGTTAAAACCCTTTGCTGTCTCTAGTTATATTGGTGATTCTATTACAGCTAAGAGGGTCTATAGAAAGTGCCTCGTCTCCTTGTCCCATAGATTCACTCATGTTGATCTTGTAGAGCTTGATATTCTAGATTTTAATGTTATTCTTGGTATGGATTGGCTAAATTCATGTTATGATTCTATTAATTCTAGAACCAGTGTAGTCAAGTTTCAGTTTTGAAAATGAACCCATTATAGAATGGAAAGGGGGGAATAATATGCCTAAGAGTCAGTTTGTTTCTTGTCATAAAGCTAGAAAGATGATTTCTAAGGGTTTCATATTCCATCTTGTTCGGGTTAGGGATATGGATTCTGAAAGCCTTACTCTTGAGTTATTCCCCGTTGTTAACGAGTTTCTCGAACTGTTTTCTAATGATCTACAGGTGTTCCTCCTGATAGGGAAATAGATTTTGGTATTGACATTCTCCCAGATACGCAACCTTTCTCTATTCCTCTTTACTGAATGGCTCCATCAGAACTTAAGGAATTAAAGGAACAATTGAAAGATTTATTGGATAAGGGTTTCATCTGACCGAGTTTCTCTTCATGGGGTGCTCAAGTTATTTTTGTTATAAAGAAGGATGGTTCCATCCGTATGTGTATTGACTACCGACAATTGAACAAGGTTACCATTAAGAACAAATATCCTCTCCCAAGGATAGATGATTTGTTTGATCAACATCAAGGAGCAAGTTACTTCTCTAAGATTTAACTTCGGTCGGGTTACCACCAATTGAGGGTAAAGGAAGATGACATTCTGAATATGCCTTTTCAAACTCGATATGGTCATTATGAGTTTTTTGTAATGTGGTTTGGTTTGACTAGTGCTCCGGGTGCATTTACGGATTTGATGAATATGGTGTTTAGAAAATACCTTGATATGTTTGTGATTGTGTTCACTAATGCTATATTGATCTATTAAAGAAGTGAAGACGAGCATTCCGATCATTTGATGATTGTGTTTCAAGTCCTCAAGGACCATCAACTCTTTGCCAAGTTTAGCAAATGCGAGTTTTGGCTAAGGTGCGTGGCTTTTCTTGGTCATGTTGTTTTAGGTAAGGGTATAGAGGTAGATACTAAGAAGATGGATGCGGTTAAGAGTTGGGATAGACCTCTATCCCCTTCGGATATTAGAAGTTTATGGGTTTGGCTGGTTACTTTAGAGGTTTGTGGATGGGTTTTCTTCCAGTAATTAAAAGATAGACTTACTTCTGCTCCGGTGTTGACTTTACTGGAAGGAACAAATAAATTTGTTGTTTATTATGATGCCTCAAGGATTGGGTTGGGATGTGTCTTTATGAAAAAGGGGAAAGTCATTACCTATGCTTTTAGGCAACTTAAGATTCGTGAAAAGAATTATCCTACCCATGACCTTGAACTAGCAGCGGTTGTGTTTGCTCTAAAGATTTGAAGGCATTACTTATATGGTATTCATGTCAATGACTTTACCGACCACAAGAAATTACAATATGTGTTTGGACAAAAATATCTGAATCTTTGCCAAACAAGTTTGCTTTAGTTATTAAAAGATTATGACAGGAGTGTTCTCTGTCACCCCAGCAAGGCAAATGTGGTGGCAGATGCTCTTAGTTGATTATTTATGGATTGTGTTGCTCATATGAAGGATAATAAATAGGAGTTGGTTCGAGATGTTAATAGATTTTCCCGATTGGGTGTTAGGTTAGTTGACTCTACCTAAGGTGGTGTTATTGCTTACAATTGTTCAGAATCATCTTTTATGGCAGATGTGAATGCCAAGCAAGGTTTTGATTCGACTTTGGTTGAATTGAAGGAAGCGGTGCTTAAAATTTTTGTAGAGGCTTTCTACCAAGGGGGAGATGGTGTGCTTAGGTATCAAGGTCATTTGTGTGTTCCTAATGTTGATGAATTTAGAGGGAAAATATTATTAGAAGTATATAGTTCTCGATATTCTATTCACCCGGGAGCCAACAAGATGTACCGTGACTTGCAGGAGATCTATTGGTAGAATGGGATGAAGAAGGATATTGTGGAATTCGTGGCTAAGTGTCCTAATTTTAAACAAGTGAAAGTTTAACATCAAAAGTTGGGAGGGTTATCTTAAGATATTAACATTCCTACTTGGAAGTAGGAAGATTTGAATATGGACTTCATTGTTTGTTTACCATGCACCCGGCGACAATACGACTCGATTTGGGTTATCGTAGATCGAACGACAAAATTGGCTCATTTCATTACCGCCAAGGTTTCTTATTCAGCGGAGGACTATGCTAAGTTCTGTTTGAGTGAAATGGTTAGGTTGCATGGAGTACCCTTATTTATTATCGCCAATCGTGGTATCCAATTCACTTCTCAGTTTTGGAAATCTTTCCAAAAGGGTCTTGGTACTCGTGTTAAGCTTAGTTTGGCCTTTCATCCGCAAACCGATGGGAAAGCATAGCGTACTATCCAAAATTTGGAAGATATTTGAGAGCATATGTGATTGACTTCAAAGGTAATTGGGATGATCACTTTCCTTTGATTGAGTTTGCATACAACAATAACTATTACTCAATTATTGGGATGACTCTATTTATTGCTTTATATGGTAGGTAGGAAGTGCAGATCTCCTATCACATAAGTCCTATGCCGATGTTAGAACAAGAGATCTTGAGATTTATGTACATGATTGGGTCTACTTGAAATTTTTGCCTATGAAGGGTGTAATGAGATTCGGGAAGAAAGGGAAGCTTACTCTCCACTATGTGGGCTCATATCAGATTTTGAGGCGCATTGTCAAACTCACTTATGACCTTGATTTGCCTAATGATTTGGCATTAGTGCATCCAGTTTTTCATGTCTCCCTGTTGAAGAAATGTGTTGGAGATCAGACATCTATAGTTCCCTTAGAAGGTTTGGGAGTTAAGGAGAATGTTTCTTACGAGGAAGTTTCGGTTGAGATTTTAGACCGGCAAGGTAAGAAGTTCATAAACAAAGAAGTTTCTTCCGTAAAGGTTCTTTGGAGGAATCAGTTAGTTGAGGGTACTACTTGGGAGGCCGAGGCCGATATGATGTACCGTTATCCTCATCTCTTTCCTTTTGTCTCTACTCTAGCTTGAGGTATTTAGTTCCTCATTGTTTATTCATTTGGTCTCATGTGTCTTAGATATTCCCATGATTTCCTTATTTATGCATGTTCATGAAAAGCTTAAATTTTTAAAAAATGAGTTAACTTGATTGATTTCTTCATGTTTATGTGTATTTGAGTATGAGTTGCATATAGACATCATGAGATGATGTTTGGAACATGCTTTAGCTTGAGGTTGATGTTTCCTCCTCGAATATGTGCATTTATATGCTTACATTCATGTTGGGCTATTAGGTTATGTTCCTACCCTCCTTATGATGTCTTGAATCTCATTCGAGAAAGAATGTTCCCAATGGCGAGATAATGTAACACCTCAGATTAAAAAAGATGAGAAATTGCAACTTTTCAGGATCTGGTGCCAGTACCAATGGATTCACCGACGGTCTGTGGTGTGACACACAGTCCGTAGGTAGGCCTATGGTTGGTCAGTCCAAAATTTTCTAAAAATGTCAAATTTCAGTGTTTTCCTACGGTTCAGTAGGACCGTCCTTTGGCCTATGCACGATTCATATGTAGGTCTCGTAGGTGATTCCCAGACAAAGAAATTTTAGAACCAAAAGTTGGGACCCACAACTGAGGTGTATGATCCGTAGGTTGACCCACGGACTGTACATGGGTCCGTCGTTGGTGGTCCAAATACAGTGGTCTCTGATCTCACCCATAACCGACCAGGATAGTCCATGGTCTGCCTAACAGACCGTAGGTCTAGCCATTGGTGAGGTCTACATTTATTTATAAGAAGGGCCTTTGGGTCTTTTCCTAATTATTCTAACCCATTACTATATCATTTTACCTTCTATTAGAGACCCTATATAAACATTTTTAACCCCCAAAATCCCCAATTGAACTAATTCTATCAAATTCCTAAAAGAAGAACAAGTTCATCCTCTCTAATATTACTCTCTCTAGAAGTTTGACAAAGAAGACTAGGGTTTCAAGTCAAGTATCCAATTTCACTATTGATTTTAAGCCCTTGGCATTAAGGTATGATAGTATTAATCTATGGAGTCCCTTTCCATAGGGTTCCTAAATTCTCTTATTTTCATAAAGTAGAATCACTAATGGATGTTAGGGTTTATACTCCATATCATGGGCTCTTTTCAGTTATGATATTATTGATTGATTTATGTCTTGTTATGCATGAATTGAAGAAATTGCATGTTTCTAAGTTGAACCCCCATGAACCCATGTGAAATCTATGTTTTTTCTTGAATTGTTCATATGATGAAGTTTCTGAATCCAGAAAGATAAGTTTATGAAGATATGCATGTTCTTCTGAAATTGATGAAAATGATTTAAGACTTGCTTTGAGATTGACGCACCAATGTTGTTGTTGTTGTAAAAGGATTTCTCACATAAAGTATTCATAAGATTAAATATTTTCTCACCTAAATTGAATAAAAACTTAAGGAGCTATTCTAATGAAACTTAGCTTAGATTGGTTACTTGATTTGCCCTTCCATGGATAATGAGGCAAGCGGAGATTACCCATGACCTCCAATGATAAGACAAGCGGCGATTACCCATGTCTCATGAATGTTAAGAAAAGTTAAGACTAATAAATATTCCGTGGGATTTATGATTAGCAGCGAATGGACAAGTGACGATTACCCATGTCCCATAAACTTTGTGCCACCATAGATTGTTTAGATAGAGATTAGCTAGTGGATCAACGTAAGCTAAAAGTTCATTGTTATTACCTTGGCAAGTGAGAACACCACTTTTCGGTGTGGGGTAGACACGAGATTCTATGTTAATAGCTCACATGGTCTCTATGTCGGTTAAAGGTAAATCTCCCACATTAATGTACTAAGGTTACTTCAAGAAGTATCTCACATGTGTTTTAAGATGGTTTTTAATTGCATTGACCATGATCACGATTATGTTTTCTAACCTCTTATCTTATGTTTTAACTTGGTCTTTCCATATCATGAAAATTCCCTTATGCATGATTTCCATACTTTTTATTGATTTCTATCATACTTGGTACATATTTTGTAGTAATGCATACTCTTGCGTACATTCTTCCAAATGTAGGGTCCGACGCTCCAGTTTCATCTCCGTGACTAGGAATCAATTAGTAGATATTGAAGATTTGTGAGTCCTCATTTTTCAAGGACCGGGCCTTTATTTCATATGTTTTTACTTTCAGTATTGTATGTGATATACGGGTTACGTCCCGATCACTCTTGATGTACTAGATGGCTTTGAGACTATGTTAGACTTCCGCTACGTTCTATAAAACTCTTATGTTTGAAAATTGTATTTTAAACTCTCTTAATGCTCTATCATCTTGTATGATGTATGCTAAGTGGCTTTTGTAAGGTCTCTCAGGGTCCTATATGCCATGTTACACCTAGGGCATGCTTTGGGTCGTGACAGTAATTTCACCCCTAGATCATTAGGTTTTAGCCACCCAAATAGCAAAGAAAATATACCTTTCATGACAACAACTATGGGTAACATGAAATTAACCAATTACAAGTAAACCCAATTTAGATTCAACTTTAATTTTATCAAATTCAGGAGCAATGTTGAAAAACCCAAAAATCTAGAAAGTGTTATTCAGAAAAGTTTAGTGTTTTCTCTTAATAGTAAAGATATTTCTCACTCTTTCTAAAATTCAGCAATCTATTTTTTATCTCCTTAGGGCTATTTAAAGTTTACCGTAATTTAACCAAAATCTAATGCACGTCTTATTCAGCGACATTTGTCGGGCTAACTGAGCTTGTTCAGTGAATCACCTCCTGTGCTTCAGCTCACCTTTTAATACTCTAGGCTTCAAGTGTTTGATCCTCAGTCAGCGAACTCGTTTGCGTCAGCCTTTCACATTCGGCGAATCGCTGAGTACCATCTTGGTCGGCTTTTTGAGCATTTAGTTTTTCTACTTGCACTGTCATTTTCGGAGACGATCAGCAAGGTTGCTTTGCTCATTCGGTGTATCGCCTTTTATATTGGAGATCGCCGACCTTATTTGATAGACAAAAGGGCAATGTACTGTCATTTTGGGTGAGGTCATGCTCTAGGCGATCTGCCTTTCTCGTTTTGTGATAAATAATGTATAGTTTGCACTTCTTTTTGCACTTTTGGCCATTCTTTGAAACATCAATCCTTGCCTTATCTATTTGCCTTCATATCAGCATATCATCAAGTTTAATCATCATAATAGGACAAAATTATGCATTGAGGAGATGAATTATTGAGGTAAATAGACCTCAAATGAGTGCAATTCTACCACTTATCAATACCCCAAACTTAAAATTTTACTTTTCCTCAAGTAAATCATCAACACAATCAGCTTAATAATAGTGTCTACAATAGTACTCAAGTAAAGCTAACATACAAGTGCCATAACAAGACTACTCTCAACAACATGCTACACTCAATCATAGTAAAAACAAGCTTCAAATGATGACTAGCCGGTCTCAACACAAGCTCAAACTCACTTTAGGTTCTTGTCTAATGCAATACAATGTTTCAACAAATACATTCAACTGTCCTCACATCAAAACCAATTCAATGCTCTCACAAAGTAAATCAACAAAGATGTAAGGAATCAATGTAACTCTCACTCTCTCAAAAGAGAAACACATGCAAGCTTTGTCCTATATGTTTTCCCATATTTTTCAATCATCAGAAAACCTAGTTCATGTAATATCTCAAGGGTTTTAAGGCTTGTAATGTGGCTGAGGGTTAAGGTATGGTCAGATTGTCTCGGTGACTTTACCTTTTCAAAGCATTGTTGCAGTCATCTCACCCCTTCTCAAGTTCTTTTCATTCTTTTTCATTTAAGAACTCCAACTTTGAGTTTTCACTCAATTTATTTAAAATCCCCTTTATTTTATAACTTCTCTTTTTCATTTTCATTTTTCCAAAGCATTTACAACACAATGACTCTTCTACTCTTTTTTTATAAGAAGGGGTTCGTTCTTTTTGTAACAAACTTCAATGTTGAGTCTCATTTCATATTTCTTTTCCCTTCACTTGGGTTTCATTCCTCCCTTCCTTTATACACCCCCAACTTAGGATTTTGGCCTCAGTTTGCTATTCAAACATAAGAATGCTTCAAAAAGAATTTTAGGTGAGAAGGTAGGTATAATTTTGATCAAGAGGGTTTCTTTTGGTTTTGCAAATAAATGGGTTAGGTTCAAATGTTGCCAAAATGGATGCACACCATAACAAGGTAGTCAAAAAAGAATAAGGACATTTGAGTTCCTTCTTTGAATTGTTGCTGAAGATCACACCTCACATTAACAAAGATTTAAACAGTTAGACTAACAAGGAAAATTCTAGGACTCGTTACATATGTTTTCAAGTAAGACCTCAGAACACATGGAACTTTGAAATACACTGATTTAGCAATTCCCAAAAAGATCTAAAGCGTACGTGGAATGTTTATTGCAAGACTCACATCAAAACATAGCTAGTCAACAAAAGATTCAAAGAGATGGCTCAAAAGCGCAACTACATCGATTTCATTCTCATAAACTGACACTCTACAACAAGCTCATCATGTATACTATTCAAGACATCGATATTGAACATAATTGATCCTCAAATCGTTAACAATGCAAACTTTAAGCATTTCACAATTTTCAAAACTCATGGGGGGCTACAAAATCAAGAGAGAATGAAATTTGTAAAACAGATGAACTCAACAAAAAAGCACTAAAATATAACAAAAGTAAACTAATACAATCATCCAAAACTAAAAGTAACAAAATACAAGCAAAAAGGGGAATATTTGCTCGAAAGCCCTCACCACACCAAAAATTATCAGGTAGTGTCCTCAAAGAGATGAAAATAAAAGTACGGGAGGCTGAGAAAGAAATGTCCCCTTGATAGGCTAAGCTTGTGGAGCACTCTCATCTGGAGTCTCCAAAAGGGAATTATAATTCGGGCATAGATGCCGGCCAATAGGATAATCATAGATAGCAGTGAAGACTCAATGGGGGAAGCAGTGCTCGTCTCAACAATAAGAGTAATCAGGGAGCTTGAGCCTCCCAAAGGGATCTCTCCATGGTCACCTAAAAAATGACCTCTTCGGTCTCTTACATCTCAGTCAGAGTCTGCATAAACCCATGCTCATCACTCCTATAATCCTCCTTGTGTGTCTCCTCAGCCAAAGCAGCCTCGGTCCTCTCAAAATCCTCATCAGCATCAATTGGAACACTAGTAGTTATCTCTCACTGCACACTAGGAGTAGGCTTACTACTAGGTTCTTATTGTGGCATGGAGGTAGGTGAATTCGATAGGGGAACCTTACTCCATAGCATCTATATGTATGTGGACTACAACAGAGTCAACTCTTCTCACAAGGGTAGATAGCAAGCTCATATCACATGGTATCTTTTAACACCCCGGAATCAAAAAGTCTAGAAATGGAGTCAAGTGGGAGGTCACCAGCCCTCCACTGAGCCAAGGCATTCTTCGTGGAGATCCTCACGGGCCATGAAGGACACCACGACTCGTGGTGGTGCTCGTGGAGCCTTCCAATGGTTGGCCAAGATGGTTTCTCCTCCCACGAGCCCTTAGACGCCTTGTGAAGGGTACCACAGGTCGTGGTGGTGCCCGTGAAGGGGTAGGTAGTATCCTCCCACAAGCCCCTAGACGGCTCGTCAAGGTGGGTGTGGAGGGTCAAGGCCATAAGGAACTTTTCCCCAAGCCACTGGTCAAGGACCATGGCTGCCACTACGACCAGTGATGTCCTTGACGGCTCGTGTGGGCCTCAATCTTGAGGTTCGCGTCAACTGTAAGTTAAGGGAAGTTGGGTCTTTTCCTAATTATTTTATATTGATACCATGTCATTTTGCCCTTACCTAGAACCCCTATATAAGTGGTTTTAACCCCAAAACTTACCTATTGAATTCATTCTCTTAAATTTACCAAAGAAGATAAAGTTCTTCCTCTCCAAAATATTCCTCTCTCTAGAAACTTATAGAAGAAAGGTTCAACCTAGGGTTTCAAGGCAAGTCTCCAATTCCAACATCTAAGGAAAGCTTTTGGCATTGAGGTATGATAGTTTTCAATCATGGATTTCTTCCATTGATGGAGTTTCCAAATTCTCCTATTTTAAAAGTTAAATTTCTGCAATTGAGTTAGGGTTTTCTTCTATGTTATGGGTTCTCCTAATTATTGATATAATTGATTGATATATCATCTATGATGCATGAATTGGGTTAATCTCATAATTTTATGATGATTCCCCATGAACCCCTGTAATCCCCATGTTTTCCAAATTATGATGATATGATGTAGGTGTTTGATTATGAAAGAAGATTATATGAAATCAAGCAGGAATTAATAGAATTACATGAATTTATGATGATGTTTTATGAACCCATGTCCAACCCATGTCTTATAAATTTTGATGATTGAAAGTGGGTTTTGAACCTTGAAAGGTGAATTATGAAACCAAGTATGTTCTTATGAAATTATGTAAATGTTTTAAGGATGCTTTGAGTGTGAAGTATCAATGATGATGTCGTTGTTGTGTTGTTGAATGCATTTCTCATATACACATGAAAGTATGATTGTGAAAGCTTTTCTCACATAGTAAGGATTTTAAGGTTGAAAGATCTTCTCACCTAAATGAATCAAGGATAAGGAGCTAGCCTAAGGAAACCTAGCTTGGATTGGTTATTGAATGATACCTTTCCATGGATGACTTATCACCTAGATTTGATTGGCAAGATGACGTGCCCTTCCATTGATAATAAGAACAAGTAAGAAAATGACTATTCCATGGGATTTATGCTTAGCATCGAGAGGATATTGAGATGGAAGCTCTCTTGTGAGTAGAGGATGGGTTTCTAGAAGCAATCTCCTTATCCCTTACTTATGTTCCACCATAGGATGATTGTCTAGATAGACATTAGCTAGTGGATCCACCTAAGCAAGAAGTTCATAGTCCTTACCTTCGAAAGTAAGACAACCCTTTTTGGTGTGGGAGACATCAGGGGATCATGTTATAGCTCACATGGTCTCTATGTTGGTTAAGGTTACTTCAAGAAGTATCTCACGTGTGTTCAAAGAACTTAAAGATGTTAGCTTACATTGACCATATTTTATGACTTATTTCTTCTTACCCATTTTATATCATGTTTTAGCTTTGTCGTTGCATGTCATGAAATATCCCCTTTTTAGCATGCTATCAAATGTTATTTTTTATGCATGTCTATCATACTTTGTACATATTTTGTACTAACGCATACTCTTACCTACATTTCCCAAAATGTAGGGTCTGACGGTCAGGGTTCTCAGTTTCGTGGCTAGAGGTTGACTCGAGAGATTCTGAGTTTTGGTGAGTCCTCATGCTTCGAGGACGGATTTTCATTGTTTTCAGTTTTCTTTCTTACTTTCAGTTTTTGACATGATGTATGGGCTTGGCCCAATTTCATTCTTATGTACTAGATGGCTAATGAGGCAAGTGTTTATACTTTCGCTTTACTTTTATAAAACTTTTGGGATTTGAAATGTTCTTCTTTATCTCTTATTCATTTTATTTCCTATGTTATGAATGCTTAGTGAATTGTATGGGGCACCTCGGGGACCTATACACCCTGTTACGCCTAGGGGGTACCTTGGGTTGTGACATATCTAGTGCACCCAAACTACTGTCGGTCTTCTCCTAGGCCTTAAATCTAGTGGTGAGGTTATCAAACCTCATACCATGGCTATCAATCAGCCCCTCACACAGACTCACCATGTCTCTCAATAGAGCCGAGGTTTTCTCAATATCCTTATCAATGATCTCTGGCATGTCTGTCTCAACCAGTGTGGCTCTAACATCCGTTGACTGGGCAAGGATGCCCATTTGGTAAATCATGGCATAGGTCAAGGGGGGATGGCTGATAGGAGTAGGCATAGTAGCAATAGCAACAAATACAGTAGCAGGAACATAAGCAGAAGATGGCACAACAAAGGGTGTAGATATACCTTCCTTGTCCACAGAAGCAGTAGATGTTCTAGCCTCAGTATCTAGTGTAGTAGGATCAACTATGGGCATTGTTTATGGTGGTTGCAGCTTCATTCGAGCCGTATCATCCTTGAAATACTCAGTCTCAATAATTTGAATATCACTGGAAGAGGCTGGGGTGATCCGTACATCAGATTTCCCTTGAAAGGGAACTCCTGCTTTCTCGCACAGTTGAGTGATGAGAACTGGAAATGGAAGGGAAATATTCTCTTTCCTAGCCTTCATAAGAATCTCCTCTACAATGATTGACCCAACATTAAGCTCATTTTTGTCGATTATACATCCCCCTCACACCTTTCTTTGGCAACCTGCGGATGGACATATTTTGGGATGTCATCAGATTTCTTTGGATGAATCCAAACGAATAGCGGCCTGCTATAACCATATATTTCTTTTCAATAAGATTTCCTTCCGCTATCAATTGAGGAGAAGCATATGCAATGAGAGGTGCTAGCTACTCTTTATAGGAATCTAATTTGAATTTTAGCAGAAGTTGGAATCTGTCAGATTATTTATCGGTTGTTCCAATAACTTCATTTTGTAGTACTAGAATCATATCACATTTTTCTTTCCACGTACCTCTAATTCGTCAAGGGGCTTCTAGAAAGTGCCCTTTCATTTCTCAAACAACGACTTAGCATAGGGGTCATAGAATTCCCTAACCCATTTTGGCACATAAGGTTGTCTAAGCTTTTAAATTGGTTAAACTTGTGATACTTGATAGTTTTCCAAATAGTAGGGTTGTCACTTTTGACTCTGTTACTCGAAAGACTACACTCCTCCAAAATAGTCCGTTCTCCTTCTGCCATGAAACTATTTAAGGCTCTTTGAGCTATTATTCAAAGAACATGGAATGCAATAGTTGGATCTTTTGGAGGTGACACTAACTTGGAATGAATATTCACCTGCTTGGTGGCAATGTGCTTCCGAACTTTCTTACCCCCACGGGTGTTGGTTTGTTGATTGGCTTGTTGAGCACGAGGATCCTCTAAGGGCTCATTAATGGATATTCCCTTGTGTTTCTTTAGAGGAGGAGAAGGAGGAGGAGAGGCTATGTCTGACTCTGTATCAAATGTTACCACTTTCTTCCATTTTGTTCATGCCATAATCTGCGAAGCACACATTCAAACATAAAAATTTTAAAGGTTAGTGGAAATCAAATTAACTTCGTATCATAGTTCAAAAACTATCCTAAGACTCACCTAACGCGAAGGAGGATCGCCAAACATGATCGGTGAGATCCGTTGAGATCGATGAATCAGACAGTAGCAAACATCTCAAGAATCAGGAATAAACGACGGAGTCAATTCCAAATCGGTGATTCACCGAGTTGGTTTCGGTTGGCTTAGACAAGTTCAACAAAAATGACAATGCAAATTGAAATGAAGTAGGCATCAAAGGTGATGTCCACTCTCATTCAGTGGTTCTCCAAGTGGGTTTGACGGTCAAAGACAAGCCTGCCGAATGGGACAATACCCACGGTCATATATATGCTAAAGACGGCGAGCTTGGGCATATTCATTAAGTTTCCTAACCTCTTTGGCGAGCTAAGACAAGCCCGCCAAACAGGAAATGTTTAGCCCAGTGCCTAATTTTTACAACTAAGCCAAACATACACAACAAATACAAGTTTCCTAACATCATTACAATCCACCTATTTGCTTATCTACCCATGGGTACAAAAAATTCCCCCATATATTGATAAGTATTGCTCGAATTGATGATTTTCCCGTAAGAGAGTAGTCATCCTATCTATCATTGGGCAAAATCATGCAATAGGGTCAACACTAGGCTAATCAGACTTCACTCACATCAAATTATGCTTAGACCTTACAATTATATCAGTTCAATTCCAAGATTTTACTAACACAATAAACATTAGCATCCTACAGGCGCAAACTTGCAAATAAATCATGGGTACAATTCAATACACACGATAGAAAGCTAACAAATGAAGTTTGGCCATCAATATCAACCAAAGGCTTCAAGCCACACCCTAAACACAAATTAAATCTTAGAATTCTCAACAAGAATTTAAAACCAACCTCAGCAAGAAATACAATTCGAGAATAACAAGGAAATAGGGTAGGGTTGGCAGTGAAAGCAAGTTAATGCACTCCTCGAACTTTAAATTCACACAGTCATGACTCACAAACACTCAAATGAGGCAACGTAAGAGAGAGGAGGGGAAAAGACTTGAAGATAACAAAAGGTTTAAATTTTATTTTTCAAAAGACACTAGGCCTTTTATATTAGACACGTTTGGAAGTCACGACCAACATTTCTGAACATGTCCTACGAATAGCCAATTGGAGCTCAAGCTCGTCAAAGATGCATTGACAAACCTAAAATCTCAAGGATAATCCGGTAGAATTGATAGAGTCTGCATAGTGTTCTTTGGTGGATCACATATTGGAGCTCTGATCGGTGTAATTGACAGTACACATTTTCATTTGTTCATGATTAAAAAGAGGATGAGGATAAGTCCGCACAACACCATCGGCATACCGCCGTTTAGGTCTTGGCATTGCCTATTGATCCCCTTTTCAAACTATCAGCTTCTTCTTAGCCTGCTCTAACAATGCATGTTACTGAAATCAATAAAAACAAAGACTTGCGTTGCCTCCCAAGAAACGCCTTATTTGCCAAGTGTCCGTACACCTCATAAACATCGAAATTAGCAACTCTATCAACTTCTCTACTCGGCTTCACACTCTGAGATGGCTCACTGCTAGGCATAGTCTGTGGCATAGAAGCTAGTAAATCGAGTAGGGGAACCTCATCCCAAAGCATCGAGATGTACGTACACCTCAGCTGGTCCAAATCGACTCTCAAGGTACACAACTCATCCTTTGTGGTAACATTTACATCCCAAATACCCCATCCCTTTTCTCGGGCCTCTCGTCTAGCAATAAAGTTTTCCAACATCACACCGTCAGACCCAATTGATGCATTGCACCAGGTTACCCTATCCCTCAAAGGAGCTACAACTTTCTCAATGGTCGTCTCTAACAATTTAGGCAACTCAGCCTTGACCCTCGCCACCACCACATCCGCAGACCAGGAAAGATTGCCTATTTGGCAGATCATGGCTTGGGTCAAGAGGGGACAAGAAATAGGAATAGGGGCAGGTGCAGGAACAAAAGTAGAGGTAGAAGTGTAGGGCACATGAGTTGGCTGAGATATACCTGACTGCTCCACAGAAAGAGCAGATGTGGGGGCCTCAGAAGCCAATGTAGTAAGATCAAGAACAAGCATTGTGTCTTGTTGTGGCGGATTTCTCCGAGCTGTATAATCCCATAAATAATTACCGTCAATCCTCTGGATATCATCAGAGGAGGCTAGAGTGATCCGTACATAAGTTTTCCCTGAAAGGGAAATCTAGCCTTTCCATAAAATTGTGTGATAAAAAACGGGAATGGGAGAAATATATGCTTCTGTCTGGTATTGAGTAGAATCTTCTCTTCGATGATGACATTAGAATTCATTTCTATCCGTTCAATTATGCACCCAACTAACACGATCTTCAGATGCAGCAGGATTGACTCATTCTAAGACAAAAGTTAATTGATACTAATGAACCCAAAAAAATAGCGGGCCATCACATTGAGATCCTTCTTTTCAATTTTTACCCCTTCAGTTATCCACAGAGAAGAGATGTGTTAAATAAGAGGTGCCACCCACTCCTTAAGGGCATCCAAATTGAATTTCATCTACAACTTGTATCTGTCTGTTTTGGTTCTTCTGGTGCCAAGAATATCATTTATTGGAGTGAAGTTGCATTTTACTTTCTGGAAACAAACTTCCTTTCATCTAAAGACTTCCATACTATGCCCTTTCTATTCTTAGGCAGGGCTTTTGTGTAGTCTTTGTAGAATTCACTTACCCATTTTGGGACATATGGGTGTCTTGGTCTTGTAAGCTGCTCAAATTGGTGAAATTTAATAATGTCCCAAATTGTTGGGTAATCACTCATTACTCTATCAGTGTAAAGCCTTCACTTCTCAAGAATTATCCATTCTCCAAAGGTCTTGAGCTTATTAAAGGCGCTTTGAGCTATGATAGGGAGAAAACGAGAGGTAGTATTCATATCTTTAGGAGGTGATACAAATTTGGATCTGATATATGTCCTTTTCTTGGCTATATGTTTCCTTTGTCTCTTACCCACACGCGCAGGAGATCATGGAGCGGTAATGTATTCTAGGAGCCTTAGATGGCTCATCAAGGACTATTTCATGTTGCCACTATGGAGACACAGGAGTTTCATGCGTTGCATCAGGGTCACAATTCTTTTTCCAAATACTTTACCAATTTCCAGCAAAATACATCATTTCCAAACATAGAATCGTTGAAGGTTAGTTTAAATTGAACTAAATTGAAAGCACAGTTCAAAAATTATTTTGTGGCTCACCTAATGAGAAGGCAGTCCACCTAATAGGATGGACGAGCTTCAGTGAGTTCTCCAAAATGAACACTATAAAATATCAAAGAACTGAGGCATAATAGGTGGAGTCAATTCCAACTCTGCGATTCACCGAGTTCGTTTCAGCGGGCTAAGACAAGTCCGTCGAAATAGAGAGTGCAAAAGAAAAAAACAGGCATAAAGGGTGATGTCCACTCCCACTTGGTGATTCACCTAGTTAGTTTTGAGGACCTAAGACAAGCCCACTAAATGGAATACTACCTGAAGTCACATATTCATTCAAGAATGTGAGCTAGGGTTTACTCGACGATTCACCTAATTGCCTCAGCGAGCTAAGACAATCCTGCCAAATAGGTGGTGCTTAAGACGATTCACCTAATTGCCTCTTTTCACAGGTTCAACCAACATACACAACAATAGCTAGTTTCCCCTAACTTTAGAATCTACCTATATCCTTTTATACCAATGGGTAGTAAGTCTTCCCCCAATTATCAAGAAGTATTGCTCAAATTGCCGATTTGTCCTTAAGAAAGTTGTCAATCCATCTATCATTGGGCAAAATCATATAATTGGGTCAAAACATGGCTAATCAGACTTCACCCATAAAAAATTCAATGAAGACCCAACAATTATTTATCTTAAATTTCAACGACTAACCAACATAATCAATTTTAGGCATTTAGGCACAATTTCAACTATCTAATACATGGGCATCTTTAAATATAAAAAGTATAGCATTACCCAATGAAAATAACTAACAAAATAAAAATAAATGGCCTTAAGCCCATACACGCAACACATATTTAATCTCAAATAATAAGATATACATCGAACACCAACCTCAAAGGGAAGAAAATATATGTAAACGAGGGAGGTTAGGGTTTGTGTTGACTGACCAATAAAAATAATTCACTCCACACACTTAAAAATCAGACTAAAAGGACAACCACACACTAAAATATGCTATTGTAAGCGAAATGAAGGAAATGTTCTCAGAGATGGCAAATTATTTTTTTTAAAAATGAAAGACCCTTGGACTTTTTATAACAGGAACGTTTGGCGGTCATGAATCTCTTCACCGAGTGAGTTCGTCAGATAGGCAACCGGATATGAAGCTCGCCGAAAATTCATGAATGAAAACCATACTTGAATGCTGGTTCGACGGACTCGATGGAGTCCTCAAAGAGTATTTGGTTGATCGTTGTTTTGAGCTCAGATTGCCTAAGTTGATAGAACACATTTTAACATTTTCCAGCTTAGAAGGTGGACAAGAATGAGTCCACAAAACGCCTTCGGCGGATCACTGTTATGGTTTCAGCATCCCCAATTGTTTCCCTCACAACACTTTGACTACCTTTCAACCTCCAGTCACAACATATGTTATTGAAAGTGATAAAATAAAATTAAAGACTTGGATTGCCTCCCAAGAAGAGATTTATTTAACATCGTGGCATGACATCATTCTCGATTCCTCAACATTTATTTTTAGGATTTGGGACAGTGTCACTAGGCAACGTTCCCTTTTGCCTTAGAGTGAGATGAGTGGAGATCTGTCACATATGATATTCCAGCTATTTCATAGACACAAAATGAGGCTTCACCATTTGAGATATCGTGGAGATGTAATTTTTCAATTCTCTCAACACCTTTTTGCATCCTTCAACCTTGTTGAAGATCCTTGTGAGAAGATGGTTTTTTTTTGTCGCTGACGATCATGTGGAGGGATATACCTATCCTTGTCAGCCTCCCTATCTCTCAAATTTAAACCTCTCCAATATTTCTAACAACTATCTGACTCCTTGTTCCAACCATGGTTCCTACCTTGTGGTTGGTAATTTGGGTGAGAGCCCCCATTTGCTTTTCCATGTATTGAAACTCTTCATTATATAATGCTTTAAATCTGGCCTCATCTGGGCACAGCCCACTACTAGTTCCAACCATATCACTTATTGTACTCCACCTCCCATGACATACTTAGACAAGAATTCAAGTTGGGTCATCATTTTGGCCATTTTTTCATCTCGTTCATTGTCTTTTCTTATTTGTCCTTTTCTCATGCTCAATTGTAGAATAGAACTTTGTCTTCTGTAATATGTGATGCTCCATTAAACTTTGTCATGTCATCTAGCAACAATGCTGCTACTTCATACATTTGTCTCTTTAGTCTTCCTTGGACCAACTGGTCAGCCACACCTTTATTGACTGAATCAAGGCTGCAATAGAAGTATTATAGTAGCATATTGTCTATAACACCAAGTGTTGGACATTGCAAGAGTAATTTCATGAACTGCAACCATGTCTCATGTCGAGGTTCACCTCCAGTTTGATTAAAATTTAGGATTTGGGTCCGAATCTCAACTATCTTTGAGGGGGAAAGAATCTCTCAAAGAAAGCTACATTCAACTCCTGTCAAGAAGAGATAGAGTCATTTGGCAATTCCGCCAACCATCTTGTAGATTCACCCATTAAAGAGAATGTGAATAATCTCAACCTTATAAATTCGTATAAGACATTTTTTACCACAAATGGCTCATATACCTCCACAAAATTCCAAAGGTGTTGAAGGGGATCCTCCTGAGATAAACCCCGAAACATTCCTCTTAATTGGAGAAGTTGTAAGATCTGTTTCGGTCACATGAATAATTTTCCTCCAGGTTGTGGGAGGTATCCAGATGACTCATGTTGTTTGAATGATGTTCACATGTAAATCATTCAAATTACCCATGTTCATGTTTTCCCCGTAGTGACTATCGTTGTCACTACAGTAGTCACTCATGTTCTAAAACTGCAAATCAGCAAACCACAATACCAAACAACAATCTACAAAAACTAAAAAAATTTACAAACTAATTTCTCAAATGGAATTTCTAGCCATCATTCCCGGTAGTGGCATAATTTTTTATAACGCTCAAGATACTCATCAAAACCAATTAAAAGAGTAAGTAGTCGTTGTCAATAAAAATACCCAACTAAGAGTCGGGGTCGAATCCATCAGAGAATTATGCAAGGCAAGGAATTCTATCATGGAATTTGGAAGGTAAATTCTATCATGGAATTTGGAAGGTAAATTCATTCAATTTTAGTACTAAAACAAATGGCTAGATAATACCACCGATTTTAATAAAAGAATTTGGTTATCAAAATCCATGTTACATTGCGGTAAGTGTGTTTCTCTATAAAGATGAACATTCATGCATAGGCTAAGTAATCTTTAATGACACTAATATTACTTCAATCTCATAGCATCATTTTATATAATCTCATTTCAGTTTCATCTATGTGATATACTAATCAAATCAATACGTTACACTATTCTCTCTTTTGATGAATCAATAAGGCAAATAGTTCCGACCCATAACCTCTATTCAAATTAAGTTACAGACATCAAACCTAAATTTCAAGTAAAATACTAAATACCCACTCCAAAAAATCTCTTTCGAGCAA